>WEIT01015668.1:32921-44363 GCA_013389985.1 Dryoscopus gambensis | reverse complement strand
GCCACTCCTCCCAGCTTTGTGTTATCAACAAAGTTCCTGAGGACACATCTGCCCTTTCATGCAAGTCGCTGATGAATAAGTTAAACAATATTAGCCCAATATGGAACCTTGGGGGACAGTACTTGTGACAGGCCTCCAAATAGACCCTGTGCCACTGATAATGACCCTTGGGGATCTGCTGTTCAGCCAGGTCTCAACCCACGTCACTGTTCACTTATCCAGTCCACAGTTTCTGAGTTTGTCTCTGAGCATGTTGTGAGAGAGAGAGAGTGTTGAAAGTCTTGCTGAAGTCAAGGTAGGCAATAGCCACTGCTCTCCCCTCATCCAGCCAGGTAGTTGGTTCATCACAGAAGGAAAACAGGTTGGCTAATCACAGTTTGCCTTTAGTGAACCCATGGTGACTACTCCTGATCACCTTCTTGTCCTCCTTGTATACAAAGGTGGCATCCAAAACGAGGCACTCACCTTTCCAGGGATTAAAGACTGACTGGACTCACCTCACATTTAAACTACACATGTGTAGTGTCTTCTCTCAAGGTCTATTTCTTGCAAGTATGGTCCATTTTAATTTGCAATGGAAAGGGAAAAAAGAAAATTTTTAGTGCTTCCATGCTGCCTTTCCTAGAGAACTGTTAAGATACACCATTGCCAGAAACTGGGAAAGGTAATCTCATTTTGAGACATCTTGGGAGCTTGGAATGTGTGCTAGCGGGTGGGTCAGACCTTGCCCTGGTGAGGCAGTGCCCTGCTCCCCATACCTCTCAGCCCCACAATGTCTGTCAATCATGGCACAGTGGTGGCAGCCCCTGAGTGGGCAAGGGACTGGAAATCCCACCTGAGAGGAAGGCCTAGAGTAGGCCAAGGCTTTAAGGAGCCTGACCGCAGGACAAGAACATTTTTCTTTAACCCTACCTTCAACTTGGAGCTTTACAAGCTTTACACCCCTGGAACCCAGGAGTTGGTAGCTATGTCTGTTTTTCTATGTCTTTCCTGTCTTTCTGTTTTTCTCACTTTCTTCTTCTTCTAACTCTCTTCTCATGGAACATAACATCAAATGGGTTTAAAGGCTTTCTATGTTCAATGGGCCGAGTCTATGCTGTGATAAGTGATGTTATGTTGTATTTACTCTTTTGCCCATGTTCCTTAATTTTCTATAATTTGCCAGTAAACTTCTGTGTATTTTTGCCTCTTGAGAATATTTGGTTGGATTTTGTTCTGTTGCATCTACCCAGAGCAAAAGAATCTTGGTTTAAGCCTAAGTTTGAGTGACCGGGGTGTAACAACCGTTGCCGACATACAACCAAAAAAGCTGTTCTAAGTGATTTCTAAATACATGCTGAGCTCTTGACCATGGAATAATTTAAAATTACTTGCATATCATTCTGGTATTCTCGCATTACCACAAGTATTTTGTTGATTTTCTCCATATTTCTTTACTCAAAGAAGAATGTCTCTGAAGCATACTCAGAAAAGTATTCTTAAACCTTGTGTCAGTAATAACCTGCAAAATTCTTTCTGACACCTGTTTTAGTGGTTTTAGCGGCTCAGAAGAGATGGCAACAGCCTCTCTATCACATATATAGATTATGATAACAAATGAAAGGCAAATAATTTTAACAGAAAACAGAACAAGACAAAAAAAGGTTGCCATCTGGAAAGACTGTTAGATCTTTGAAGCCTAAATCCTTTTTAATTTCATTATAAATATGACTATTGTTTTGGGGGCAATAAACTCACATGAGATTTGGCCAAAATTACTGTTATCTGTAGGCACTTGGCTGTCTAGAGTTGCTTGATCATTTTGACGTACTTAATTCCAGTGTGCTTCAACTTTCTCATTTAAATATCTCTTCCCATCAATCATTAGTGCTTTCCTTCCTGGGTCATTGAGAGCATAATACTTCATTGTGTCAGCTGAAGGTGTGCTGACCTACTTTTCCTGGTTAATTTCAAGGGTAGGATCAGATGTTCCATTGCTTTAGTAATTGATCTAACGATAGATCTTTACTAGATCACCCATGACATGGTCTGAGGGGCATTCCAGGCATCACTGACTTCAAGGTCATAACTGAAATGAAAAATTCTCCAATCAATTAGGTAATTGGCTGCATAGTTTGTTCTTGAAAATTATTCTCCTATAAACATATTACTTTCTTTGATAAAAATTGGGGTTTAATGCAGAGGATCATGTGAAAGTTGCTACTACCTTTTGGTGTTACTGTTTTAACGTTAGCGGCCCCTTAGCCATGTTAATTTTACGTTAACTGCAAGTGGAAAGACACAGTGATAAGTAACAAGGTATAAAGCCAAAAAAGTATAAAGGTGCTAAAATAAAAGAATTATCTGTGACAGCAAAACCAAACTTCACTGTAGAAGGTGCGAAGAAACAATTTCAAGCAAAATAATCTTTCAGGAGCAGACTCCTAAACTGCTAAGGAGGAGATACACTATTCAGTTCATTTGCGCTTTCTTCCTCTGGCACACCACAAAGTTTGATTTTTCAGGTTGCACTCTGCAGTGTGGTTTCATAAAGTGTTACTTCAATGTGCACACTCCCACAGGTAGAGGATACACACATCTACCAGGCAACCTTCGGATCTGCCTGGATTTTGACCATGGTCTCATATTATTACCAGAAGGGGGAAATATCTGTCCAGTACATGACTATAACATGCACAATAAGATTCTCATAAATACATAGATAATGTACAAGTAAAATGCAAAGTGAAGTGTATTTTGATAGCTTCTGAAATGTATAGATATTTAGCTGTTGATTTTCACCTATTTTCTATTATTCCAGATAATGCACATAACACAGTCATGGAAAAGACTGAATTCATACAGTGTCTAAATGAAAAATAAATAGCATTCACACAGATAAGTACTTTTAGCAGTTCTTTTCTTATATTAGTTGGCCTGGTTTAGAAAAATGATTGGTTTTTTGACTACTAAAATTTGCTTTTTAGAATTAATGTCTGTATAAACTGGTGCCATGCTTCAGCTGTGAAAACAGTGTTGGCTGAACAATAATAATAATTAAACCCAATAATAATTACTTTATTTAAATCCTTATATAGAATATAAATACATATTTGTGTCTGTACAAAAAAAAAATCCAGTATAATATTTACCAAAAATGTTACCATTTACTTTATAAACACTCCCTATTAAAGCCCATCATGAAAAATTCTTTTTAGAAGTCTATTGTACAAATTCAAAATAAAAGTTAATATTTTCAGAAGTATATTCAAGATGTTTGTCTCTGACTATAGTATTAAAAATTATTATGAAATGTTTTGGAAACCAAAATAATTTCAAGTTTTTACAAGTTTTGTTCATGCATTCTGTTAATGGAAACAAAAGCCATGGCATATGCAACGAATCAAAATATCTCAAGTTTCCTGTACTTACAATATGATAATCCCCACAATCAGTTCACAGACAATCCTGTGGTTGAAATATAGTCACATAAAATTTAGTTGAATAAAACAAACACGACATAACAAAAGAAAGCTGAATTTAGTATGGAGTGCTTCATCTAGTGCATTTGAAATATATTGCATTATAAACATATGATTATGAATAAGAAATATTTCTGGTTTACATACATTCATGTTTTGTGATGTCATTACAGGGTACTCACTCAGAGGTTTCTTACAGTAGACACTAATGAACAACTTCAATGAGACAATTACCTTCCACTTTATTGAAATTGAAAAAAACAATAACAACCACCGCCCAGAAGACAGACACCTGTCAGTAGTCTTAGAACATTTGCAATGATTTTCTGGGGACTGACAAAAAGGACATTAATTTCTGCAACATTTTGCTGTGCACAACTGTCTGAGAGAAACAGAGAAAATAAAACAGAGGGATTGCCAGGGACAGGAAAAGCTCTGGAAATGATAGCCCTGAGAAAGAAAAATGGAGAATGATTGGTGGCAGTGAAAATTGGAAAAAAACAGTAATGGTTTTTAAAGAGATCTTTTCTATTTTTGTGATTCCTACGGTATCTAAAGAAACAGTTTTTATATCAAAAGACCCAGATCCACAAAGAGTGAATGAGTTCTCCAAAGAATGATCTGTCTTCACTATATTATCACCACTGGAATAACCACTAATACTGATAATTTTGCTAGGCGCCCAGGTTAAGTCATGTAATTTTGTAGATGAAAACTTTCTCTGCAAAATTATTCAAGTGTATAAAGTTAACTACTTGTATACTTCTTGAGAAATTCCAGATGGGCATCCAAACTGTTTTTAAAAAATCTCCTAAAAAGAGCAAGCTGTCTTTCTTCATTAGCTGCAGGTGAAGCAATCATAGTTCATTTTATGTAGAACATAAAATAATTCCTATATAGCTTACTTCCAAAAAATATAGAGCAGATGATATGAGATCTTGACATGCGCTCTCTTTATATCTGATAAATTTTAGCATGAATTATGTTTGGATCTCTGTAGCAACTGGGTAGAAAAATCAAAGAGTCTTGAAATGGTTGTGGTTGGAAGGGCCCCCTAGACCAACCCCCCTTCTCACACAGTCTCAGCTACAGCAGATTGCCCAGGACCCTCTCCAGTCAGGAGGAGACTCAATGACATCTCCAGGCAGCTTGTTTCCCTGTTTGATCACCCTGTTGGTGACCACCCAACCAGATTTTGCCTTTGCATTAGTGATCAAGTACATCAACATGACAAAAGGAAAAAATAGCACACTGAGACGCAAAAATAATACACACACACACACACACACACACACACCTGTAAACAATGCATATGTTTTTCAAATTCCTTAAATATGTTGAACAACATAACCAAAAAGAAAGCATTTTTACTTCACTAATGAATGCCTAAATGTTTTCTTAGCAGTTAGCAAGGGGACCTTAAGAGCTTTAAAACATTTACATTCTATGATTTTTTTTTAATACTGTCAAATAGATCTTTCCTGAGAAGATACCCTAAATACATATCATTATTGATAGTATTGGTAATACCATTACAATAAATTTAGAAGATGTCAAACATTGCTTCAGTTCTTTAAACTGTACTTTTATACATCCACAATATGACCTAGTGAAGCAGCCAGAAAATGGGGATCCAGGAGGAGTGGTGGTAGAATTGGGATTCTCAGCTTGTCTGAAGGCACAATGTCGGCTTCTTCAGTACCTCTCCTTGGCTACCTGAAATGCAAGACAAATTTAGTTTTCTTAACATAGTCACCAGATTTTATGTCAACAATTCACAGCAATACATCTCTCACATCAGACATGGCTGTGACTGCACTCAGTATCAATTTCCACCTATTTGCCACTAAAGACATCTTTGAAGTCTGCATTATTCCTACCCAGCCATTAGAAGTGTTACAAATTTTTGCCTCAGTCCATGCAGATGAGGATGCAGAAGACAATTTTTCACAAAATACCACTTACTGAGTACGGTAAGTATATATAAAGACAATGAAAAGAAGTAAGAACTTCCTTCCCATCTGAACGTTTTGATGTCTTCAGCTGACGGGAGGATGGCCTTCCAGAAATTTCCTTGAATCTCTGCCTAGAAGCATCACTTTCATCTCACGTTTATCATGAGCCAACTGCCTTCCCTCAGACTGTATATATCTTCCAGGCACTTCAATATAGTTATAGAACTGACACAAATCAGACTTTTAGAAATGAGAATAGTTTCAAACATATTTTTGAATATTTAAGGAATGCATCAAACAGAAAGGGGTGGAGGGAAAGGAAGGAGAAACATATTCTGGTAAAGTTGGCATGATGAAACTTTTAACCATCATAATTTTTTTATTACAGTAAGTATCTCTTACTGGTTTATTGGTGGGTATATATTTTTAAAATTAGGCAGTGCCAAAGGCACTATGTTTGTGTTCTTTGAAGTTAATACAACCAGATATAGTAGACCTTATGTTAGAAATAAAATATTTTTGCAGGACAAACTGCTGCTAGCCAAAGAGATTTCAGTCTTCACATCCTGATTCAAGCTTTCTGGTGTAACCATCAACTTGTACGATTCTCTCTGTTTATATCAGTGTGTACCTTCTGAGTTTTCTTTAAAAATATATGAAGACATTACTGAGGATCTGATTCAATAAAAAGTATGTCCAGACCACCATGCCCTGGAAGCTCAAACAATGCTGCAAAAGCTGCAAAAATGGGACATATTTTCTATTGAATTGGGTACTGAGAATTCTCATAAGTTTTTTGTATTGATTTTTGTAACAGCCAGCAGTGAAAGACACAGACAATATTAGCTTCATCCACTACAGGCCTGTGGATTTCACTTTCTGCATGCAACAGGGCATGGAGTGAAAACAGACAGCAACCAATTTAAAATGAGAGTGCAGGGTAATTTTTTTCAGCATAAAATCAAAAGTGTCTCTTACTGTAACAAAATAATTTTCAAAATAGGTACCCTACTACAATTAACAAATGATTAGGCAAGACCCAAGTGTGGTAATAACTGCACTTTTAAAACGCTTTTATCTAATATTATAACTATTTACTGATATTTACAGCTTATATAAAGACACTACAGCCCTGAATTACAAAAATAAGTAGGGCATTACAAAAAAATTGGAAAAAATCTTATTTGAACAAAAACCTAAATCACTCAAAAACTAAAATCTCAAATTTCTCAGCCCATTAACAGTTATTATTCTACCTAAACTGTTTTGGGATGTTTTTATGCAAGATAGACAAGACTACAGTAGCCATTCCTTTTCCTCACTTGCAGTGGCTTTCTGCTAACAGCAGCAGCAACCCCATCCATGTTTTCAACCTTCTAGAAGACACAAAGCTCAAGTTGAAGCAATCAGAAACCCAAGTAATCTGCTGCAAAACTACACCAAGCTTAGTCATCTTCTACGTTAACCTGTGGGCACCAGCTGCCCGTTCCCAGACGCCCGTTCCCAGACGCCCATTCCCAGCCTACTCCATGTTCCAGTTTCAAAACCAGAGCTGCACCTAAAAAACTACCAAAATGATGCCTTGCACGGAAATGAATTTGAACATTTCAGTTTGCTCAGCACGGGTGGTAAGACCGATGGAATATGGTTCCTGCCATTCTAAACTGGATCTGTAAGATGGCTGATGTGCTCTGTTACCTCTTAATGAGCATTGTACAATGTAAAGAGACTGGAGGGACCCTGTAAAAAAACTTAGTCCGAAAACTTAGAGAACTTGTTTTCAGACCAAAATTTCTGATTTTCTATATATGCTGCTAAAAGGCACCAAGTCAAACGCTGGGATTGTATAACAGATATAAATTTTTAATAATTATAAATTTGGTCTGAGATTCATACTATGGAATATCAGAAAAGAATAAAATATCAACAAAAGCCCCCCTCCCTGCAATACAAAATCAAAACTACCTTAGGCAGACTGAAATCCTATTTCCTTTTTTCTAAAACAGACTCCAGTAAGATAAACAAGCATTTCAGTTTTCATCCAATACAAGGAATCTCTCCTTTGATATAATTGCATGAAATCCTTGTTGTATAAGAGAAAAACTGGAAATACTCTAATTTCAATATTTACTTGTAAGGAGAACATCAAATGTGTATAAATAACCTTCATATTCAAAGTCTTTTAACACAATGGATATCAATAAGATTTTAAATCTGAAATCCCCAAATCTCTTTATGACTTCCAAGCAGTTTTACAACAGAAACCTTTGAAGAATTGTTATAAATGTTTATTAGGAAAAAAAATACAGAAAATGAGATGTAAAGAAAGACTCCCTTGGCATTCTCCCATAGTCTAGAAATGAGTACTATGTCAGCAAAAATCATCATGTTTGGCAGCTACATTTCTTTAAAATTGTTATATTGTGTTAATAGGGACCAGTTGCATTTCTAAAATCCTTTCAATTTAAAACATGGTTTTACTCATAGTATACCTTGATAGCAGCATAATTAGAAGAAAGGATAAGATTAGATACCTCTCTACATGTTGTAAGAGCTTTGGATTTTTTTAATAAATGTTAAAGATGTTTTTTAGCGCCTTCTTCTGTTCAGGATTATTTGTGCATGATGCTGAGATCCATGGCCTAGATACTAATTTTTCCTCTAGCTCCAAGAAAATAAAAAATAAATAAAATAAAAACAACAAAACTTTCATTCTGTGGAGTGAATATTTATAGAAAATGACTAATGCATACAACTATTTTATTGTTTTTAAGACAACAGATATTCGTCAAATATTTCTTTTACTTTCAGCCACATTTGCTACTATGTGTTTTTGGAAATATGAATCTATATGCAGTTGTAATGTAACTCACATATGAAAAGATACTTTCATTTTTTAAACTCAGACTTGGTGTATAATTGCATCTGGATCTCAAAATCTGTAATATAAACCCACTTCTTCAAATATAATTGAATACTTGCCTGAATAAAACTCAGCTTATTCTAAAAGAATTTTTTTGTGCATCTACTTGAAAACAGCAAGAGAACAAATTCAGTCATATAACGTTTTATAAAATTCAAAACCTTTATAAAAAGGTAATTCAAGAACTGTAAAAATTTTGATTACAAGAAGGTTTTATATTACCAAATAAACAGAAATCTCACCCTAATGGGGGGCAGTTTAAATCTAAATTAGATCTTGAATTCTTTGATTAACATTTTATATGTCATATGATTATTACTTATGTACAGACTTTCCCATTGATGTTCATGTGGCTTAAGTATTTATGGTCACTGCTTTTTAATGCTCTAACATCAACAACGTCCAGGCCTGTTACCCTTTATTACATACAGTCAGCTGATGTACTATATAGCCAGTGGCCCATGACAAAAATGGACTGTACTATCAGAACAGTAAGAAAATCAAGTTGATACAACTAACAGTTTTTGACATCTGATTTTGATGGAAATGGGACTATACATTTAAAACATCTGTATTCAAATACCTAAAGTCGAAAATTTATTCAGAGTTTGTAACATTTTTAAAATTGCATATTAAGAGTTAGATCAAGTTCCAGTGTCCTGTGAGGAAATTTTCAAAATATATATATATATAATCCAGCAATCTTCTACTTTGTCCTTTTGGACTTCACATTTTGTTTTTGACCAATGAAGACCTGCATGCAATCCTTCAAAGAGGATTGATGGCTGTGGGAAGAGGAGAGGTATCTATCCTTAACCAGAACAAGTCCCAGGAGGCAACTACTACAACTTCTAACACTATATTATTGGTTAATTTGGGGACTTCTTTCACTCAGATGACATAGCTAGAAGGATGTCACTGCACAAATCAATATCTACTGCCTTGCCATTGATGTGCCTGCTGCCTTAAACAACAACAGCTGTGTCTATGATCATCTCTAAATTGTTCAGGATACTAATTGTAGTCAGCACACTACTCTTTCTAACAAATGGTCTAGGAAGGTGTTAGCCCCCTGATGCATATTTGAAGAATTGCTGCATACTCTCTAGTAGCATTTGGCATTTAATTTTCTGTCTTTACTGTTTCCAGAAATGGTTTCATTCCCATTTCCATAAAAAGTCATCCTTACCTTTGGCTTTATGTTTAAAAAAATAAGATTTTAATTTATTAATAGGAGCAAATGCTTGCAGTTCTTACAACATATTGGGATTAAGAAGCAATATGGTTCATACAGATTTATTATTTTTTCTGTACTTTTTAATCTAATCCAGCACTTTTTCAATCATTAAATGGGAATGAGTTAAATGTATATTTTAATTCTAAGTGTGTTGTTAGAGACAGTCAGTGACTAGTCCAAAAAGGAATGGGGATCTCCTGACATTCAGCATGAATTTCTCATTCACTGTAAAAATAAGAGATATGTGAAGACAAACTTGCATATGCATTTAAGTCCCACAAGATACAGAAAATTTTTAGCTTTGCCTGAAAGGACATCACACTTCCAAACTATGCTCGAGCACAACTTTCAGCTTCATCTGCATTCAGCATCGAGATGTGCTACTCTGGTCTTATTTCATAACAGAAAGCATGACATCTCCTATCAGAGGTAAGTCTGCCTTGAAACATGGTCACTGTTTTGCAACTAAAGTATCTTAAAGAGAGCACTGGTGCTTTATTGAAAGGTGGTGAATGAGGGAGCATGGTAGGAGTGAAAATTGGTTGCTATGGGATATTTTAATGGATTTTTCTTGTGTGTTCACTGGGAGTGTTTACTGAAGTTAACAATACAAAACATTCTAGTTCTCATTACAACTCTCCAGCCAGGTTGTGTCCTCTGCCAGTCCCTCTACTCGGTGCTTGACCTCCACAACTCCCTCTGCTCTTCACTGCCCCACGAGCAACCACTTCAATAACTGTCCCAAGTCCCTCAGGGAGAGCTGTCTGGTCATCCAGATGCTGAGTCCTTTAAACATCAACATACTCTACCTCAGTTTTCTATCCTGATTACTGGACATAGCGTAGTCATTAAATTATTTCTTTTTTAAAAATTTCTGCTAGTGAGTTATTAATGGAGTATTCACTCAGTGGAGAGCATGGACTAGATCTGTAGGAACAATCCTTGTACACTAATACTCCATATTAGAAACTTACCTGCCAGCCAAAATGTCTCAGATTCCTTAAGTAAATCTTTGAAGATAAGTAAGCTGGCTGTGGAAGAGACAGATCCACATTAAAAAAGTATTTGGTATTCAAAAAAAGTTGTAGCGTGACCCTCAACAAAAGGTCTAAAACAGCCATGTCTGCCACAGGATGAGAAAGTCCATCTTTGCATGTATAAATATTTTAAAAAAAGGTCACTTTCATGGTAAATGTAGGTTAAAAGATTCCCATAGGTTTCTGGGCAGAGGAGTAGATATCCCAATATATTAATAAATTATCTGGGAAAAGGGTTGACTAGGTTGGGTGGATGAAGTTTGCTTAAGATATTATTTAAGGAAATGAAGAAGCAATAGTTTCAGAAGCAGAATCCTTCCAGTACCAAAGTGCAGTTAAATGGGTTAAGCATGTGGAAAAACCATGCAACTTTCCACACAATGAGGAAGTCTGATATAATTACTGCTGCTCAGCAAGAAAACCTCAAGGCTTTTAGCCAGATATTTCTATAAAACATATTTCACATATCAGAAACAGTACTGAAAAAATAAAAACACGATAATGTTAAGAAAATATAATGAATGCAAGAGAATCAAAACAAAAAGAATCACTTCTGCAGTGCTTATGTGTTCTGAACAATGTCTGTATATATATTTAGAGGACATTAACTTTACAATATTCTCCAGCAAGTCTAACACTTGCTCCCAGTAGAGAAAAAGAGGAAACATAGCCAGGTTCAGAGAAAGAAAACAGAAGATGATATGAAGTCATTTTTCTCCAGGTTGAGATAAATGGGTAATTGAAAACAATGTCAAAAATTGAGAAGCCCTTGATTTTCAATCTAGCACCACCAGAAAAAGTAATAATTAAGATCTGCTTCCAAGTTCAT
>WEIT01015668.1:18728-31990 GCA_013389985.1 Dryoscopus gambensis | reverse complement strand
AGAAAACCTCAAGGCTTTTAGCCAGATATTTCTATAAAACATATTTCACATATCAGAAACAGTACTGAAAAAATAAAAACACGATAATGTTAAGAAAATATAATGAATGCAAGAGAATCAAAACAAAAAGAATCACTTCTGCAGTGCTTATGTGTTCTGAACAATATCTGTATATATATTTAGAGGACATTAACTTTACAATATTCTCCAGCAAGTCTAACACTTGCTCCCAGTAGAGAAAAAGAGGAAACATAGCCAGGTTCAGAGAAAGAAAACAGAAGATGATATGAAGTCATTTTTCTCCAGGTTGAGATAAATGGGTAATTGAAAACAATGTCAAAAATTGAGAAGCCCTTGATTTTCAATCTAGCACCACCAGAAAAAGTAATAATTAAGATCTGCTTCCAAGTTCATTAGAATCTTGGCTACCCCACAGAGATAAGAGAAATTTTCCTTCCCTTCATAGATTTTACATACTCCAAAATATAAAATTAGAGATTCTCAGGAATTCCAACTCAGGCTGAATCCGAGTCTCTCTGTACAATACTGATTCATGAATGAACTAGCAAATCAGTAAAAGAAATAGTTATGCACATCCAGTGAAAAGTAAAAAAGAAGAATCAGGCTACTGTGGACAACAGCAACTTTACTAAAGTAGCTGCACCTGAACTGGTTTAGAGGACATGAACTGGAAGATGAAATCCTGATGCCAATTTTGCCAGTGACTCTGCTGCAGCTAGATTTATCCAAAGCAATGAAACCCCAGTGGAAATAGAAAAATCAGGAAAAGATGTCTGTAATATGTATTACAGCCAAATAGGAACTAAAGGCTTTTCAGGAAAGGCTGAAGAAGCCTTTCAAAAAAGAACTGTCACATAACAGAAAACTGTAGTAGTAGATCCTTGCTTTCTCCTTGCCCTTTCTAGCAGCTAAATAAAGACAGTCTTTCAGGGCTGGACTTGCAGAATGCCACAGCATTCATCTAACCCTCCTTCCCTTGGAAAAAATCCATTGTCTTTTAAGCCAAAAGATTCTTTAAAAAATTCCAAAACTAGTATTGCATCTTTTANAGCACTGATACAAGGAAGAACTAAGGTTTCAGAAAGGAGAGTCCCTTTTAAAAATCCCTATATAGCTGAAGATTATTATGCAGGCATTCACATTCACAAATTTTTATAGTAGGGGACTCAGGGAGAGACATTTAGCAGCTCTACAGTGACTGCAATATTCAGAAGGTAGAGACTGCTCTTGCCTGGTGGGTAGCTGGCTTTTATTTTCATTTCCTGTTCAGGAGTGAGATTACTGTTTGGGGAGAGTTAAATCTATTTCAGGCATAAGAATCATTTATCCCTGGAGGTGCTGAGCTTCGATTAATAGCTCTTGGATTCTTCTTATTCATCTTAACTCCAATTTGTGCTGCTTGGCACTAAGGATCCAGTTTGTTCCTTTCCTCATTTTCAGTTCTCCCTTCCCCCATCCAGCACAGTGTATGAGAGAACGCTTTCACTGTCACCTTAGTTTAGGTATATGTTCTCATGTAAAGTTAATGTTCAACACTTGATTTCTCAGTATTTCTCTGAGGTGAAGAGTCCTACTGATACTACATAACTTGTACCACTTTTTGATGTTAATAAAAGTCTGAAACAATGTTAAATCAGACATAGATCCGCTCAACATACTATTTTTTAAAGCTAGCTATAAATCAGATATGACATCTGTTTCAGTATTTGATGTCTATTTTAATTTTTGTGCAATAAAATGTTGGCCTATGTTAGAGATTAGCAACCTGTAAAATTATAATTTTGTATACTGAAGCCATTTGCCGCTGTAATACAAGTAAAAATTTAATCCAAAACTCTTAAACCTCATTTATTTTGTACAGTTCAGAAGCACTCAAATCAATTTGCTGAAAATCTAAAAAATACTTAGGGCTAAAATCTACTCTGAGTCTGCATCTCACACAAGAGAGATTTTGGATCGTCTTTCATTTGACAGAAGCCTAAACAAGAAATCCTTCACATGACCCCTGCATTGCCTGCTTCTTCAGTTATTCCAGATACCCACTGCCCACCTCAGAAGGAGTGGAGGGGGAGCAAAGGCTACAACAACTATCTTAAACTAGTTTGAAACAATTATGAATTTAACTTATGTGCAACTTATTTTCTTTAAGTCTAGAGGGTTTTTCATGACTAGAGAACACAAACCTGAAAAATACCCGCTATGTTCAGCCTTCTCAAATTATCATCAACTTGCCAGGATGTGTATGTATATACAAATATATGTATATGTATGTGTATGCACATACACAAACACGTATAACAAAGCCCTATCCAGAAAGTGAACATCACATAGAAACTGAAATACCACTTAACTGTGTATAGCACCTTAAAATTTCTGCCTAGCCCTCTAGCATCTTCACTTTTGATTCTTACTTGCAGAGCTTGATTAACAGCATCTATAACTCCTAGGCATCATAAACACTTCTTTGTAAGATCTATGGCCACTGATCTCCATGGCCACCACTGCCATTTTATTATCAGTCAAGAAGAAGACCCTTCAACAGGAACAAACCTGTCTGCTAACTTTACAAAATATACTGCAGACAGGGATGGGCAGCACAGTTGCCTTAATGTGATATCTCAGGCTTAATGGAATCCTCAACTGGCACAGAAAATGTAAAACTGCTTCCTTATTATAGGAAAAGATTAATCTGTTTATCTTTAGCAACGCAATTCTTGTTACAAAAAATTAAGACTGTTCCTTTTTCCAGAGAGATTTCTATCTTTTTCACATGTACTTTAAAAAAGGTAATTGAACCAAATTTTTAGATTTTTATTTAACTAGAGGGATGAAAACCTATTCATGAAAGAATTGAAAATGCCAGAGTTGCTTTCAAAACTAGAAAGACAAATAAAATTGGAACTAGCTAAAAAATTGAAAATGTTTAAGATCAGTCATTTTAGAGAAATGTAGCATGTCAAATGAAAAATTAACATGATGAAAACATTAAAGAAAAAATATTGACAGCTGAAGAAAAAAAAAAAAAAAGAAAAATGTGAAGAGGTAAATGAATGCATACCCAAAGGTTGCATGTGCAATCTTGCAATACATATACAAGGACTTAAAAAGTCAATGAGGATGAGCTGGAAAGTCCAAAATGTAATCAAAAGTAAGGAAAAAGGAAATACGAGGCATAAAACATCAGCTACACTGCAGTACTGAGAAGATTAGAGAATGAAGTTAAGAGAGAGTGCAAAAAATGATAAGAAAATTAAGGGTAGAAAATGAAAAGCAGATTGCATGAGGGTTTGAGATAAATCAGAATTTTTTAAAGTACATGGAGAAGAAGAGGTCAGTGAGGAGGAAAAGAGTAGGACCTCTCAGAAATGGGAAGTGTAATTTATTCACAGAAGAGGTAGTTACTGCTATCAGTTTAAACAAATCTTCGTATCAATTTTCAGAAAGGAGGATATGGAATGAATACTAGAAAACAGTCATACATTTTGCATTTCTTGGGTTATAAAGAGAAAATAATGAAAGAAATTTTATCTTACAATGGAAACTGATGAAGCAATTGTACAGTGTGTTCAACTGGACTGCCTGGATCTGATTTAGAGTAGGGGTTTTTGGAACTGAGTCCATGGTTTTTACAGCATTAAGCACAATAACAGTCTACTATAAATAAGTCATCAAGTTTGATCAAACTCTGAAAATAAATGAGATGCTGAGAAGTCTCAAAGTAGATAGGGAAAAGCTTTTGCTAGTATTACAAAAAGCTTTTTGGAAGTAACATTTTTACATCTGAAAACAGAAAGAGACAAATAAATCCAAAATTTAGATAATCCAGTATATGATTGTAAACTAACTTGGTAAATTTAAGTAACACTTAGTGTGTATTTCGGAAACGAATGCAAATAATATGCATTTGTAGGGATGAGATTAAAAATACCATTTTATATATATGTATACATAAAAGCTTATTAATTACATCTTCGTGGCATAGAGCCCAGAATACACTCTCAAGGTCAATGACAAAAATGTATTTCAAGATATAAATAAGTAATCTAATTTTAAGTATCTTCATTATTGTTAATTTCCTTAATATTAAAGACTTACCAAAAATTTGATGAATGTCTTTATTTGCTATGAATTTTCTATAGTATATGAGAAATTTGTGGCTGAATGAAAAAAGAACCCCACTGCCCTTGAGGAGACTGCATTGACAAGGGCAGTGAATGAAGAAGTCTACTCACCAACAGTGATGAAGACTAAACAACAAACAGCTGCTTCATTCAGCTGAGGAATTCAACTTTCCTTTTCCAGATGTTTTCTGAAACAGCATGGAAAAATGATTTTGCATGACCAGAGAAAAAGAAATAGCAATAATCTTGTCTGCGTACCTTTGCCAAAGCAATAAATTCCTTTAGAAGGGATTTAACACCAGAAAGTAGTCACAAGTAATTGGTGGGCTGTTAAAACACAAATACCAAGGTGGACCTGTGAATATTTTTGATATTTTGTTTGATATTTATACTGCCTTTGTTTCTCAAAGCATCCATAGAATTTGAAAACACCTAAAATTAAATTATTTGTTTCCTGTTTCTGATACCAAAAGACCAGGAACAAAGACTTAAACAAATCATCCTGAAAATATGAACTGACACAAACTCATCACAGGGGTTGATAATTCTTTTTGTTTCTATATAACTAATGTTACCTGAAAGCAAAAAAACCCTTATGCAATTTATGAAAATTACCATCAATCACTTCTTAATTTCTAATTACTTCATATTCTACTGACTACACACTTTCTAACTGTTCTTGAATTCTTAATTCCATTTCTTCTGAACCAGCAGGGAAATAGTCACCAAAGGAAGTACATAGAGGACAAAACTCTGAAAAACTAAATTTATAGAATTGACTAGGCCTTGGATTTTTTTTTCAGAAACCCTAAGCAATCTTAATTTTGTTCCAGTGAGCTGAATCTGGCAGACTTACCCATGTACATCAAGAAATTATAACATTCTTGTGCCTTTTCTACACCAGTGATTTTGAACTTTTGTAATTCTTCCTCTTTCAACTCTCTATTCCCCTCCACCGATCCTTTACACCTTAAGGGCCACTCTGACCTCTCCTTACCACTGGGTTTTATTTGCTTGTCCTTAGTATTTGTAATGGTGGTGCACCTCACCAAAAAAAAATGAAGCAGTGCTTCAGAACAGAGCGGTTTGAATATTGTGCATATTTTTTTCCAGCTGATCTAACCAAAAATAGCTCATTCTGGAAAAATAACTTGACTTTTTCAGAAAAAGTTTAAATTGTTGTGTTACTAATTTCAAATACCCTTAATACCAAATGTAGTTACTGCATTATAAGATGAAAATAGCATGAAGGAAACAAGCTGCCTGAATATCTGTATTTTATTGTTCCAGCTGACCTATTTATGTATTGAATGAATATATATAGGGAGAAGTATATATGTATATATAGGAGAAGCCTCTCCACAGAAAAATATTTAGGTGGTATATGTTCAGTGTTGTGGTAGGGTTGTATATGCAGGTTTGACATCTGGATGAATGCAGAAGTGGAAAAACTATCAACATCTACTGTTTCTGATCTTTGCCCCACTTTCTTCAATTTCCCAGTTCTTTCACCTGCTAGCAATTTGGTCACATAGCAATAACAGGCCATGCTTTACATATTATGGACTCCAGTACTTTGTTTTCTCATATGCTTTTCATTTTCCTTCTTTCAGTAATGTGAAGACACCTTCCCCTGTTCATAAAAAAATCAGTCAAGACAATAAACTTACCCTGAGTGGAGTTCAGAATTAGTTTAAAACATATTTTAACATATCTCACTCAAACATGTTACAAAATTATTTTTTAGGGTTACCCTTCACATGAGGTAGGCTTCAATTCCACATTAGCTTTGGTGATGTAATTAATTTTACCTCAACAGAGCTGTTTAGTACTTAGGGTATTCCTGCTGGCTTTTAGTTGCAACTCCAAAAACCTCAAATCTCCCACAGAAGAAATTAAATATCTGTCAACTCTGTGTAGGTGTCCTACTGCAGAGCAGTGTTATGGCATGAGGCACCCCAGCATAGGATTCAGCTGGAGTTCAGTGCACTCCCACTCCAGGCTTTACCAGCTATCCTGAGTCCACTGCCTCCTTCGACTGTAACGCATGCTGAGGGAACTGGCATGAGGAGGCTTACCCTCAGACTGAATCCCAGCTGCAGTCCACTTAGATTTGCCATTTGGAAAGGGACATGAATGCTTGATCTCACATGAGAAAGTTTCCTAAAAGGAGAAGTTGTTCACAGAAGATAATGCCCACTATTCCTGGCATTAATTCAGAAATGAATGTGGTCAGCATGTTGGAGTATAAAGAGCACCATTTTCAGTAGACTTCGAAATCAAAACCATTCTTTCTTTACCAGGACATATTGCTCCATTCCTTCAAAAATCAGGGTTATGTTATACTTTTATCATTATTAGTACATGGGCAGGTTGTTCATGATGTATAAAGTAGACGCTTATTTAAATTTTTTGAACAGTGGGAATGACTTGCAGGACATAACAGTAAAGACTCCATCCCAGAAGAAACTTTGTTTAGCAAGACCCAGACAGATGATCTGCCACAATACATCTGAGATAGTAAAAAGGTGCAAGCACTTATTTTTACACCACTGTGTTATCTGAGTTTGTATAATGATTCAAAGACATTTTGCAACCTAAGGCACACGCAGATTTCTTTATTTAGTGTTTCAAGAAGACATGAAATCCTTTTGAATAAGTGAGGTCCTCACTTTCCATGCTTAGTATTCTTCTCATATACTTGTCCTTTTTGTTCAATTGCTTTGCTTCTCTGACTTTTCATCTATTAGATTATTATTTCTAAAATGTTAGTATTTCTTATACGTATATATGGTCACTGCATTTCATGTGTCATGACAGATAGTTTCATTTACATTCACAGAAATACTTATTAAAATTAATGGTAGAAAATATATTTATATGTGTTCACACATACTGCAAAGATAGTGAAGGACACCCAAGTATTTTGTATAAGCTCTACTGGGAAAGATGTGAAAAAAAGTCCTAGACATCTGATTTTCTTTTTTCTTCTGTTTTTTCTTTTTGTTTTTTCTTTTTTCTTTTTTCTTCTGTTTGTGTTTGGTCAGAGTAAAAAACTATGAGAGAAGGAAAAAGTAGTCGCTTTTTGGTCAGCAACAATGAATGGTTTTTGGAAGTCAGAAATTATAGACAAAAGGTGAGATCCACCAAATTATGAGTTAAAATTCCCAAAGGAAATTAAAACAGTAAGTAAAAAATTTTGCAGTCATATTAACAACGAAGAGAATGAGAGATAAAAAATGGGATTTCTCTTTCAGGAGAAAGGAATAGACATTAATGATAATCTGGGTAGAGTCCTGAATGAACATTTTACTCTGCTTCCAATCTGGGTGATAATGTAGAACAGGTGGACATAAGGAATAAGAAAAGCTGCAGATAATGAATATGTCCTTCTATCTGAGTAGGAAAATTTTGACACACACGTTTATGGAACTGGATAATATCCATCAAAGAATACTGAAAGACTTAGCACATGAAATTGCAACTTAAGAAGCAAGGAAGTTTAATAAATCTATCACATTCTGTACTTGTGACCAGAAATAGGAAATGGGATGCTTATTGGGAAGAGGAAGCAAAGGCATCTTGAAGCTATAAAACCCCTGGAACAGAACTTAAACCATACGTACAGCCAGGGAACACGTGGAAGAATAGAATTAGAATCATACAGGTGAAAGGTAAATGTGAATGAATGCAACAATAGTGCACCCAAGGAAAATCATGTCACATTAACTGGATTGTTTTCTTTGATAAACTAATTCTGGAAGGTGTGGTAGATGCAATCTGCCATATAATCGTAGAATGGTTAGGGTTGGAGGGGACCTTAAAGATCATTTTTTTCCAATCCTTCTGCCACAGGGAGGGGCACCTTCCACTAGACCTGGTTGCTCAGAGGCCCATACAACCAGGCCTTGAACATTTCCAGGGTTGAACTGTCAGATCCGAGGCATATTCTGGTGGAGTGCTAAGACCTCCTGAACCAACTCCAACAGAAAGTCACTCGGCAGCCACTGCATTCACACAAACAGACACACACACTCCAGTTAGCTTCTCGACAAGCGAACAGCAAAGAGGCAGGAAGGGTCCTTGAGTGGAATTCCATGGCACAGGTTTATTTGAGCCCCATTCATGAAGAGGACCAGGGACAAAAGACGCTGGGGGGAAATGGATTCAGGTTATATGCGGGGGCGGGGAAAGCGTCAGGGGCAGGAGTGGCACATAGGTGGGACTAGGATACGAGAGCCAATGGGAAATTCTGAAGGCGTGGCAAGGAACGAGGTCCAATGGGAGAGGGGGGAAGGGAGAACTTTCTAATGAAGGAACAGGTAAGCTATAAGGGGGCGGGGAGGCAGACTGGTGAAGCAGAACTGGGATATATTTCCATAACAGAACAGGGCATTCTGGGGGAGGCCTTTTTGGTGACCTTAAGGTGGGGAGCTCTCTCGGGGTCTGTCCCTTTCACTGGCTCCCACAATGAAGCAG
This sequence comes from Dryoscopus gambensis, assembly GCA_013389985.1. Classification (NCBI taxonomy): domain Eukaryota; kingdom Metazoa; phylum Chordata; class Aves; order Passeriformes; family Malaconotidae; genus Dryoscopus; species Dryoscopus gambensis. The sequence goes on along the minus strand of WEIT01015668.1, from coordinate 23,369 downwards.
CCACAATTTCTCTCAGCAACCTGTTCCAGTGCCTCATCGCCCTCACACTAAATAATTTCATTCTAATATCTCATCTAAACCTATTAAACTCCTTCAGTTTAAAAATCTTGCCCCTTGTTCTATCACTCTATGCCTTGTCAAAAGTCATAGAGTGACTTTGTATATATGTGTAAGATGAAAATAAGGTATAAATGCCTTATACCTTATCTCCAACTTTCCATAGGCCCCTGTTGGATACTGGAAGACTACAATTAGGTCAGCCTGAGACCTTATCTTCTCCAGGCTGAGCAATCCCATCTCTCTGTTGTCATAGGAGAGAGAGCTGTGCCAGCCCTCTGATCATCTTTGTGGCCTCCTCTGGACTTGCTCCAGCAGGTCAATGTCCTTCTAGACTTCAGCGAAATAGTTTATATGGTGCAGAACAAGAAACTGCCAGTTAAACCACAGAAGACAGGCTTTAGAAGAATTCTTCTGTTAGTAAGAAATGGTTTAAACCAGGTATAACAATTTGAAAGGAGAGTTTGGACATTAATAAGTGTTCTTTTCCAGGATTCTATGTTAAGAAAGATACTTGGTCATATTTTGCTAAAAATTTTATGTACAACTGGAGGCATACTAACAACAAAAGGCAGAATGGCCTCATCAAAAGCAGACAGGAGACGAGTGAGGAAGAATGGGAGGGGCATGAGGATTCTAGCTGGATTTGTTTGGTACCAGAGAACCCAGGCTGATATGCTTACTAACTTTAAGGAGAAATCCGCTGAAGACCAGTGAAAGAAAACATTACATTTTGTTAGCTAATGACAGATCAGCATGGATAAATACATACACACTCCACAGGGCAATGCTTGGGTAGCATTTAGTTTATTTCAAAAGGACAAGGCCTGCTACCATTGGTGCAACTTTCTCCTCAGACTCTCCTGTCCTAATATGCATGTCCTGTCAGTCCTCAGTCAATATATTCGGAGAAAGCAAATTCCCAAAACATGAATGGCAGCAGAGAAGAATAGTTAGAATTACTCTCAGACTAAAAAAGCCTGGCTTTTTCAATCAAACAAATTTATTGTGACAGTCAAATATAAATCTACATGTATAACAGTTGGGTAGATATTAAAAAAAAAAAGAGAATATTAGGTCAACAACAAGTCTGATGCATTTGTACAAACAGTTTAATACATAATCCATACAGCAGAAATAAAATAGATTAAATAACAGAGGAGGTTTTGGCACTATGTAAAACTATTTTTAAAACTTTTTTTCCTTAATTGTTGCAACTCCAAAGATATCCCAAATAAAATAACCCATACTAAAAACAAATTCAAGTATAACAACTAATATTTATCAAAACTCAGTCTTTGTGGCTAAGCATTCATACTAAAAATTTTAAAACATATAATTAATTAATGATAACATATTTCAAAAAGTGTCACCTTGTAGTTTCTGGGTTTGGATTTGGGAAAAAAAAAAGAAAATAAAAGAAAATGGAAAGGGAAAAAACCTAAGAGTTAATCAGAAGGCAGCCTTTGTTTATCAAACTAATGATCATATATCAGGTTACTGCATACATTTTCATTACACTAAATTACAACTTCTTAAATTAAAATTAATTAAATCTGATTAATTAAAGTAAAATAGTTCTTTAATAATAAATGGGGCTTCTATTGTTAATGTGACATTGCTTTTCTTCAGCATTATTACCAAGGCATTATCAGACCAAGTATTTTTTTCTTTAATCATTAACTATTACATATTTTCCAATTTAGATGCAGTCACCTCTTCAGTGATAGAAATAAAAGAGGAGACTATAAAATCTCCGGCAGAAAACCACATTTGTATCATAACTGATACAGCAGGGTTTTGCATATATATACCTCAGAAAGGAAAGAGGTGAGAGGTACAACTGAAAGAGGTGCTGATCTGGGCAGCCGAGAGAACAGACTGATACAGTGCACTTGAAAAGTCACTTAATAGAAGTGGTTCTGTCTATGGAACGCTACAGGGATGTGTAACACTGCACTTGGCTGAAAGTAACACAAACTTGTCCCTGGAAGAGACTATCAGCTGTCGTTTTCTTCCAGGTCTTACAGGCAGCTAAGTCCCATAATAACATTGCTGTTTGGTTATTTGATTGTCAGTCGTTCCAGCACAAAGCAGTTCCAGGATCTGGTTCACAAGTGGTCTTTACATTTAGAATGGAAATTTTTATCATGAAATCAAGTCATAGTCTGCTAACATATCTACCTGTAAGATAGGAAAAGACTCAGAGCCTGGCTGGTAACATTGCTTAGGGTTGCTTCTGCCAGGATTTTAAGTCCCTGATTGCCCCAGGATCTGGTATACCAGTAGGAATGCAAGGTATCAAGCAAGCATTAAGGTTGCTCCTGAGGACTTTTGTTTTATCCAAGTTGCGCAGATGCAGTTGAAGGAGCTCTCAAGGAGCAAACAAACTCCAGATGACAGGTAAGAAACATACCAGCCTATCTCTGATAGAAGTTATATGACAGAAATCTGCACAAGCTGCAAAGCAAACCCCATATTTCATGACAATTTTACTTCTAAAATATGGAATAATATTTTGTTCCTCTTATATAAGTTCAAATTTGGACCTTCACCAGAATGTAGTTCTAATATTTTTTACCGCAGATTAGTTCTCAGCTGAAAATCAACATCTGTAAACTTTGCCTCCACTGATCATCTGAGACATCCAGAACTGAAAAATGTCACTAAGATTTTCTAATCTTCTAAGTGAGTCAGACTTTGGATTGCTTTTCTAGTTTGGTTACTCCTAGGGCAGAGGGGGATCTGCAATGGTATATATTTGTTTCAGTTTTTAATTTTTTTTTTATATTTATATGTTTTAATTTATCAGAAATTACATCCATATTTTATTTTAGTAGAGTTTTGGGAAAAACCCATTAATAGAATCAATTTCTACTTAAATATTCCTGTCTCGTACCAAAAAAAGAAAGGAGGAAACAAAACAAAACTCCCCCACACTCTCCTTGCTGTTTATTCATTCACAGCAGACCACAAGAGGAATATAATATGCAATATCATTAATATAAATTAATGCTGAAATGAGCAAAGTTTGTGCTCTTATAATTAAAATAGGATAGAACAAAACTGTTAAGGCATTCAGGGTATCGCAGCAACATCAATACTGTGATTTATCACTAGACAAAGCAGAGAAACAGGTTACAGATATAAGCACTTCAGATATCCATGTACCACACACAGCATCCTCTGGGAAAAACTAAATCAGAGAAGTAAGAAAAGGCCCTATTAAAGCATCGTGGTTGAGTTTTACTAACATTCTGAAAAAAATCGTAGATTTACTACGTTTATAATATTTTTGGATGAGATGTAGAGCAGTGAGTAAAGCAATTAGAAGTAGCAGTCAAGGGACAGAAAGAGAAATATACACCAAAATTAAGAACAAATCAGTGCTCTCATTATTACCACTAATAAGAAAGTTGAATACAAGCCAGATATTTGAAGTAACCCTTCAGTAAGAATAAATTCACTGTCTCATTCAACTGAAATTGCTTCAATGAAAGTTCCCCAAGAGAAAGAATGGAAAAAGAATTGTGATTACCAGCCCAAGCTCTGTTCTTTGACGAGATAATTATGACAGAGGTGGAATCTATACCAGTCTACTTTTTGCAATATTATAGAACAACAAGTTCAAATGTTAGGCATTCAGCTTGCCCAAAATTACTATTCAGCTTAGTCTTTACAGTATAAAACCCCCCACTGACAAGAAGAGCAATAAGAATACCAAATACTTTACTTTCTCTTACATATTTGGAAGATTGAGCTCTTGATCAAAAATATCTAATTATTAGAGCAAGAGCACACAGTCAGAGAGATCAACACTGTTTACATTTAAATAAACCAAAAAAAACACCCCCAATAAATCTCCATTTAAATATAAGAAAATGTTCTTCCTAGCTATTGGATTATAAACAGTACGAGTTCAGGGCATTCATCCCAAAAAGAGATGGTTTAATGGCATTAACACTTTTATAAAGCCAAGCAGCAATTTCATAATGGCTGAAATATTACATGCTGTTTTTCAACTAGAGTGAATCATTCCCTATGTATTTTAAGTTACAATAGACTCAACTTGATGAAGTATGTAATTTGAAATTCTTAAGTTTGTAATTTGAATGATTACTTTGTCTCACTGTAAGCTGCTTAGGCTTTTTCATTTATAAAGCTGCAACATTTGGCTACACAAACATGGCATCAACATAACTTGTCATACAATCCTTTGTTTTTTAATCATCTTCTACTGATAATCTAAATGATGATTAGTCTTGTCTCAGTGATTTCTTTGCTCTTCTAATACACATTTGTATTAATCCCTACTACATATTTTGATTTATTCTTAATTTTTTTAGAACTAGACCATATTAAAATCCTTTTTAAAAACAAAATGATTAGAGAATAACATTTTAAATGTACATGAAATTGAGAAAAAGATTTTGGGAATGCCAGATGTTACACGTAGTGCAGAAAGGCACATTTAAAAATGAAGTGTGGCTTAATGCCATTAGTTGGAGGGACTGAAATTAAAATCTTTGGAGGCTGTAGAAGATTAATAGAGAGAGAGTAAAGATTACTTTCTTACTGACTGTA
>WEIT01015668.1:6847-18680 GCA_013389985.1 Dryoscopus gambensis | reverse complement strand
GTGAAAGGTCCCAAGTCTGAAACAAATTTGAATATACAAGCTTACTACTGGTGAGAAGAGTCAAATCGTGTCAAAGCCTGATGAAGAACAGTCAGTGTGCTGCAGATACTAGCATAGAATATTGTATGTCACCCTAAAAAGACATTGAATATCCAGTACTTTAAATTAGGTCATTATGCATGTGCTGGATATAAAACTTGCCACAAAATAGAGTTAAGTGAGTCTTGTCTAATTTGGCTAGCACAACTGTGCCGGAACAGTCATCATTTGAATCATATGAAGAAATACTCTGACTAGACAGAAAGCTGTAGACCAGCTGACCTGAGGCACTCAGTCTCTCTGTGGATTTCTTTAGGGGCCATCTATCTGTAAAAATGGTTTTAAACACTTACTTTGCGCTCAGTACATTCAAGTTAAAGTAATAATGACAATATTTAAGAGAATTCAAAGGGTGTGTAGGAGGACAGATGTGTATGCAGAAAGCAGAGGTACATGGTAAGAGTAAATGCAATACCTACAGTTCAGCAGTAGCCCCCTAGAAAATTAACCTCTTTGGATTCTGGATTCAGCTAGGAATCAGTAGGTCATCTCATCTCTAAGCTTTCCAATAACCTGGTCCAGATATATACATAGCTACCTCCATGAAGTAATATTAGCAATCCTCAGCATAAGACAAAAAACCCAGCAAACTAACCAAAAACCAAATTGGTCTAAAATTGGTATAGTTGCAAAGCAGAGAGAAAAAATCTTTTGCTTTCTCATAAGATCGAGATAAGATGGAGCTTGAACTGTGGGCAAAAGAATTCAGAAAGTGAGCAATTTTACACTGGACGTCCACAGGATGATGCAAAGCCAGCAAGCTTTAAACCTGTCTTCAGAGAGCAGGACTGAAGTCAGTTCATCTGTGACAGAAACAGATTTATACAGTCAATGACAGAAAAGATAAGATTACGAGCAATGGTGGTGAGGAGACCATTGTGGTCATTAGACATTAGAAAGAGAAGGTCAGAGGATTTACTTCAAAAACGAGGGTTCCAGAATAGAAAACAAAACACAAAAGTAAGAAGTACAGATATATTGCCAACTGAATGACTAGGAAATGATGGATCAGAAGCAATAGTTAAAAAGTGAAAGCAAGAAGGAGTATTTAATTTCTGAATGACTTTCCAGAAAATGAGGGGCTTCTTTAGAAAAGAAGACTGCAAGCAAATCAGTGGAAAAACATGCAAAGAGGTCAAATACAGGATTTTGAAGGACCTTCTTAAAAGTTGCTTTTTCCTAAAAATTGACTAACCTTGATGGTACTTTCATTTTCAAGTCCTTTTTACTCTTATAATCCTTCACATTTTCCCCACGGAAGTAACTGGATTAAAATTTGCTTCTTATGCAAACAAGCATAGGCACGTACAGATACGGAGGTTCTTGGTAGTGGCTCCACCAGTGGGCTGTGTTCTCATATGGGTTTAAAATAAACATACATTCCCATATTTTCTCTACAAAATAAACAGTTGATTGGTGTGAAATTACAAAAAGAGAACAGCTTTCATGTCTTTAACTTTCCATACATATACTTTTTCTGTATTTCCTCAACTTTTTATTTTTCTTTAAATAAATAGCACATTTTTTAATGTGTGTTCAGGACTGTATCTTCTAGTCATAGCTATCAGGTATAGCTTTCTTTAAGACAGGTGTCTCCTACACAAGTAAGGAATCTTGAGAAAAAGTATAATGGGGAGTTTTGATCCCTTTTTTTATTGTTAGAAACCTAGAGCAATTTTCCAGTCATTATTAATATTTTAAATATAAATGCAGACGTGTTATTCACAAATTGCCTTTGATATCACTGGGAGAGAGGTGAATATGCCCTTGTAGATGGTACACAACCAAACTCACAGAGAGATATGGTAAGGAGGGAACGAATGAGCGGTGGTCTGTATGAGTAAGCAACCTTGGCAGAGTCAATTGCAGAAGAGCCAAAAAACATCCACAGATGCGTTACTCAAAGGGACAGAGATTTTGCAGAAGGCTCCTGTCCGGAGCTCTGTTCTTCTGGAACATTATATCCTGTGCCAGATGCATATTTACATATATGTAACAAGGAGCGCGTTGGTTTTCATGGCACTTCATACCCATACAAATCCACCTTCAATTCTGTCTTCGGATTCAGTGTAAGAAAACTGCTAGAACAAAAAACAGAGGGGAGGAAAGAGGCAACTTGCTAAAAACCATATAACATGCCTTAAATTTTAACAGAGAAAGGGGAAATTCCTCCGTTTCACCTCCTCACTCATCCTTCAAACAATTCCATTTCTAGGATATTTTTCTGGTGGCCTTCTCCTCAAGCATCCTGTTCTGGTTCTGGCCAGGAGGACAGCGTTTATTTTTGCAGTGGCCAGGAGGGGCGTGGCCAGGACCTGGAGGCTATTTTGTAACATCTCATGTCACTGCCAGGAGGGCAAGGGGATGAAAGGATCTCTTGGGCGGAGTGGTGGAGGGAGCAGTCAGGTATTGTCAGGGGTGAGTACTCCTGTGCAAATTGTTCACTTAATGCACCCTCCATCGTTAGTATTGTTGCTGTTACTGCTAATTTTCTTATCTCAGCACTCTTTCCAGTAAATTGCTCTTACCTCAACCTGTGAACTTTACCTTTTGTGTCTCCAATTCCCTTTTTCATCCCTCCACAGGCGGAAGGGGTGAGGGAGAGGGGTTGAAGAAAGAGAAGAAAGTGATTTGGAGTGTTACAGTGGGAGCACTAAATTGGGGAGTACCATTCCCAAACCATGACACATGCTTCCATAGAGCATTCAAGATTTTCAGCCAATTCCTTCTGCAAACCATGGCAGAACAGTGCCTGTTTCAAAGATCTTTTCTTAGCAAGTGACCAACAACTTTTGTATTATGTCCTCTGAAGTATACTAGAGAGCCTTTGAAATTTATGAGTCAAACCTGGAAATACTGAGACTTGAGATAATCTCCCTATAAGTATTATTAGTAGGGCGGTTACAGTCACTTTAGAAAAGGAAGAAAATAAATCAATCTATGCAGTTTCCTGCTATTTTTTTTTCACCACACTCTAAGCACTTACATTACAGACAACTAGAATAAAAGCCTAAATTTAAAATAGGCTGGTAGCACAAACACTGCTTTCATAAATTATAGAAACTAGCACAATGCCCCCCACCCAAACCCAGAAACAAAATAAAAAACCCCCATAAACAGAAAGCAAAAGGAAATTCAGAAGAAAATAATCCAATGAGCTGACATAAATATGTATAACATACGTTTGAATAATGCTATGACCTCAAACTTTTACTGGTGATCAAATAATCATGTAGAACCTGGTGCTCACCCTTACTAATGCACTGACAATGCAGACAGTTCTTAAAACAAGAATAAATAATAGTTGCACATCTCTTACATACTAAAGAAGTCCAAAACTGGCCCTAGTTTAAATTAGGATCTGTTCTAGGATATATGAGCACAGATACTTGTATTTGAGGGTTTTGGACACATGAATCTTCTATTGCATAGACACAGGGCCAGGACTAACTTGGTAAGGCTGCCAATTCAAGTGTTCTTCCCCTACAGAGTCCTCCCAGGGCAATGACCCTAATATAACAAAACATGTAAGTAGAGACTTAATTGTAATATCAACAGAGCTACTCATGTGCTTAAAGTTAACCATATGCTGAAGGGTTCTGCTGACCAAGCATTGTATCAGCTTACCGCTGTTACTCTTTAAAAGCAGTGGTCAGAATCTCTGGTTAAACCTCGCCTTGTACTGAGATTTTCTGGCTCCTGATCATTTAAACGAAAGCACAGGAAAGCGGGTATGACTAACCAAATGCAGGTGACCTCCTGCAGTATAATCCTTTTAATCATTCCATTCCATTAAATTCTTCATAAAACCCACTTCTTCCAGTTCAGTCACTGACACTTTGCATGTGTAGCTAACACCTGGAGTCCTCTGAGAAGGCAAGAACACTCAGCTGAATTAAACCTAAGTGGATACTAATTCATAGTTCATACTATTCTGTAGAAATTAAAATCATAAAGACAAAAGGATATTTGTAAAATTTGTGCATCTCTTCTGCTATATTTCTTTGGGAGTTTTTTATTATTGCAAAAAGGCTGTTTCTAAACTAGAAACTTCTCCTCCAGATTTAGATGATTTAGCAGAAATAAAAAATTTTTGGCAGACATGGCTGAAAAAAATAGAGATTTCTGTGATATGTTGCAGTGGACCAATCAATACAAATGCGAGTGACTGGAGTCATAAGAAAGACCACTGTATAAGACTACTAAGAAAGACTGCAACTTGAAATATCAGAGGAAGACAAAAAATGAAACAAGAAAAAGAGAAAGATATATGCTGTCATAGAAACCGATCCTTTCACCTACCAGAAGTCCATTACATCTTTTGGACTATGTGCCTTCATTGTCTATAGAAGACAAAGAAGTAATCTTACAAACCTAAAGAATTTATAGAAACTAATCCAAGTGTGACATTTAAACATATCCCTTCACAAGGCTTAGTGCCATTATCAATTACGAGAAGAAATTGAAATGCTTTCAAAACTGCTGCAAACAGGAACATACATTTGCCATGTTTTAGGAATACTCCCAAGAAAATATTTACACAGTGAATACCAATAACACACCACTTTGCAATATGTCTATCTAGTGTAACAGCATATAGAAGAAAAAAAAGAGAGAAAATATAAGTAATGATTCCAGGACACATAAACAGTCTTCCTAACACAGGCACTAATGTCTTTGATGGAAGATTTTAAGAATTTAATTCTGCATAGTAACAGATAAAGCATAACACAGTAGGATTCTAAAAAGTCCATGCCAGTCTTATTCTGACTACTGGAACTGGAAGAAGAGAAAAAAATCCTAACATAGAACAAAGCACATTACTGAAGTGTGGAGATATTAATATACTGTTTATAAGTGTTACTAAATGCATTTGTTCAACATGTTTTATTTGGTTTCTGTTTAAATTATATTGATTATAATAAGTATCATATTGTGTGATTCTTTTCCCTGTATCAGCACTAAATAATGTAAGAGCTGCCATGAAATAGTCTAATCTTACATTATCTATTTTTTATTTTCTACCTAAAAAATAAGAGCAGACATAATTTCCTTTCAATATGCATATTTTATGCATTCATAGCAGGTATAATGGGAATTTTTTTAAAACAAATATTATTTCTTAAGGTGCATCAGGCAAGATGCTACAATTCAACTACATAAAAATACACTGCAGCACAAGAAGAACATTCACTTAGTCTTGGTATAAACTTTAGTAAAAGAAAACAATTTTCCATAGACAATATACCATCTGTCTCTAAACCATGTGAAAAGAAAAGCTTTTAAAATCCAGCCGCTGCTAATGTGACATGTTGAAACATTAATCACCCCCTAAGGCCAGTATAATTGTAGCTCCATGTTAATTACCTAACAATTAACAGCAGTAATTTCCAAGGGGCAATCAATGAATTAGCTTGTGATTTTCCCACAGACTTCAGTCCCATACTGCCAGCCTGAATGCATTTCAAACTCTGAACCATGGTTCATCAATGACACTTCTGGTGTATGAAATAAAAATTCATTTGCACCCTCACTAATTAGGCTCGATTATATCCCTATGTGTATTACAAACTCTATTCACTTGCACAAAATCTCTGCCACAGGCATTTTTCTCCATTTAAAAATTCGTTTTCTATTAAATTAGAAGGTCACCTAGCAGGAAAATGTACTAATCAAGATTTTATCACTAACGAATTAAAGGGTTTTAATAAGCAAGTTTAATTAAGTTATCCTAACAAGTGATAACGGCTATCTCTAACCTATCTGAATGTTTATGCAACTACAGGTGTAGTATATGAAAGGTATGTATGTATTCATGAACTTTGAAAAACATACCATGTATACGCACAAAAATAATTACAAATGAAAATAATATCTTAAAATGTCCCTATGATTCTTTTACTCTATTTTTTTATTACATTTCTGCACAAAACTGTATCTAAACTAGGATTTCTGTCTGCTTATTCCTTTAACAATCATTTGACTTGGTGACATAATCCTGTGGTAGATGCAGAGGCATCTTGGTTAAATAGGATGTTATCACCTCCTACTGTCCGTGCATAAACCTGCTCTTGGTATGCATCACGGTTAATCTGCTGATTATCAACCAATGATATAAATAGACAAAGATGTAATCTTAATTTACTATTGATACATTAACTTTTATTCTTTAAATTTTAAAATATTAAGCACTGGATTTACGTCAAGTAGTATTATGATCTCCTTTTAACTATGTTTATGTTTTGTTAGCAGGAAGAAGGGCAAATTTTGTAGCTAATCTGTTCAAGAAGCCAAATTGGAAGGAATGAATACATTACACTTTCTCTCATTAGACTTAATCAGAATTCCAGTAGTATCTTTGTTTGTGCAGAGAACAAAAATGCAAATCCAGTGCGCTAATTTTGCATCTTTGGTTTCAGGAAAGATATTGCAAATGTGACCTATATTCCACAGGAGACAATGTGCTCAGGTACAAAGTACTACCCCATTTTCTCTCCCAATTAGCTTGCCTTTCACAGCCCTTCTGGAGAAGATGGTTTGCTAAGCCAAAGGGAAACCACTCATCTTCATGCTCCTTAAGTGGTTCATTAAAGGGTTGCAGTTATGAACCAGTAGAAATTCAACATCTGATCTATAACAAATATGAAATGAGTAGATAACAGTTTCCATCCCAGCAGACATATTTTAGGTTGTGAATAGTCATTTCTGGATTATCACCTTTTTTGGTAGATGCAGTATGAGGCACCTTCAAGTCAGCGGAGATGCATGTGATGAGCGGCTTCGTTTTCCAGGCTGGCAGTCTGATGGTTCTTCAGCTGCTTTCTCTTTCCCTATTTTCCCTAGACACCATCTTTGTCAAGCTGTTCCCAAGGGGGTGAGGGAAGCCCTCCTCCTGCTAAGTCTGGTCAGCAGATTCACTCAAATTAAAGTTTGGTTTAAAGTGATATTCCTCTAAATTCAAAGCAACTGAAATGAAAATTCAGAATACTTGTCAAAAGTCTTTGTAAGTAGGCCCACTCACAGTTTGCACCCCTGTCTGTCAGAGACTGTGGGAATTGTTTTCACTGAGGAAGGGGAGGCACCTTTCATGTCTGTGGTGAAGAGCCAGGCTAGGGAAAATATCATTTCCATTTCATCTTGCTCCCTGTTTGTGAGGGAGAGACTCACTACTGGGGACCACCAGGATGACATGATTGCTCTTGTTCTCTGGCAGTGTGTGAAATTGTTTGTCCTAAGCCCTGGACTGGGCTCAGGAGATCTGTGGAGCGGAGCTGGGTCAGAGTGTGTGCATGGGGGTCAGGCAGTAGCAGCACAGTGGCAGCTGGAAGGCAGTCGGCACATACCCTGGCAAGGCTGCAGCTCCATTCCCTGCTCTGCCTGCTACTCTGTGGTAAAATGAGGGGCTTGCAGACATCTCTGCAAGAATCATAGAATGGTTTGGGTTTGAATGGACCTTAAATAGCATCTTTTTCCAATCTCCCTCCCATGGGCAGGGACACCTTCTACTAGACCAGGTTGCTCCAAGTCTCATCCAGTCTAGCCTTGAACGCTGCCAGAGATGAAGCATCCACAGCTTCTCCGGGCAACCTGTTCCAGTGCCTCACCACTCACACAGTAAATGATCTCTTCCTCAGATCTAATCTTAATCTTCCCACTTTCACCTTAAAGCCATTGCCCCTTGTCCTATTTTACAAGATGCCCTTGTAAGAAGTCCCTCTCCAAGAAAATCCTGTCTGAGGCTGATCTTTCTCCAGCCTCACAGTCAGAGCATGTCCATCTTCCATTCAACACAATGCTGTTGGGGCTGTAACCCACAGTCCCCCGGTTTTAGTCTCCTTTATTGTTTTAGATGTCTGACAGCATTTGCTCGCTTGTGTTCTTGGGAGTGCTTACTGAAGAGACCATGGAGGTTTGACATTCTTTCAGAACCACCCCTTAAAAAAGCTACCTGCTCTTTCAGAAGTGAAATTGAGCCTGAAAAAAACCCCCGTAAATCAGTAATCCTGCCTCATCTGAAGCATTCCTGGCCTCATCTGAAACATCAAGGCCTCACCTGAAACATTCCTGATGGATATTTTTCTAATATTCCTTTCTTTAGAAACAACAATAGAAATGCTGAAATCTTCCTCACCAGTCTACTCTAACATTTAGTTGTAACATTCATTAGAAAAGCCATTAAATTGCCTCTTCTTTTTCAAAAAACACTCTTGTTGTTTAGATATTGCCCCCTTCACTGCCAGATCCCTCAAATCTTCTCAGTCTGCCCAAATAATTTTGTGAAGAAAGAGATGGATTCACAGTTGAAAATATGTTTCTAATCTACATCTCCTTCTTCCTGGAAATATGAAACTCTGGTTTCATACTTAAACAGTAATTTTCTTGCTATTACATTTGTAGTCATGTTTCCAAATTAAAAATCCTCATATTTTAGTGGTGTGAAAGGTAAGACACATAATGAGAACTTGCAACCTGTAATTTTTAAAATACAGTATTTAAATCCATCCCTTGACTTTCTTGTGTCTGTGCATATATGTGAACACGCATTTGCTTTAAGGCTGAAAATGAAAAAAAGTCTCTTTGAAGCTTATTTTTCTTGTCACAAAATTTAACAAACTACTAAGACTGTATTTATATTTGACTTTGTTGCTCATGTTTGAGCTGAAGTTCATCTGGCTAAGTGATGAAGGCCATTGCATCCCTACTGCCAATAAGAAGTAAGTCTTCCGACTTGCAGAGAGACTCCTCTGAAGCAACACACCTCAACAGGCAGCCTGGGACCACTCCCCGGTTAACCTGACTACATACTGGTCACCTTCTCTCATTCTGCAATCTTCCTTAGTAGATAGGTAAGATTCTCTTCCTGATTTTGGAAAAAAAACCCATGACATTTCAAGGAATCATACAAGACTTGTCACCTAGTCCAGAGTTACGCTGTACAGAGTAGGTAGCAAGAATAAGCTTTTTTGGACTTTGAACATACCAGTTCTCTATGTCCTAGGCTGTAGGCTTCTGATTCTTCCCTTTAGAAACTATTCTTTACTATAAGAGATTGCTTTCATGTTCTTAAAGTATTGCCTTGTCTTAGTTTAATCATCATCCATTTAGCATGTGAAAAAGCAGTTATATTCATAGGTGTAAGGACAAGCATTTCTCCACACATGCTGAGGCTGCAACTCTGAACCAGTTTCTGGTCATCTTGTCAAGGAAATCAAAGGAAGCACAACACAAAAATGTCTTAATCTCTTCCCTGTGTGGTGTTGAGCTTTAAAAATAATATGCCTAAGACACACTTTTCCATTGAATTATCTAACACATTTAGGTGACTCCTAGAATAGGGCAGCCAAGAAAACCTAATTGACTTAAACAAAACGGGGAGGGGGGGGGGGTGTTGTAAACATGTATTATAGTTGCAAATTCTCTGAAGAGACAGCAGGAATATCACTTCTCCATCACATTCCAGGGGAATGTTACCAAACAATTTTTTTCCACATAGCACATTTTAAGTTTTGAGCTTTTTGAAAAAACCCATCCCAAACTAGGAAGGAATTCTAAAACTAATTCCATTCCCCTTACCACAATGTTACATTTCCATTTATACCGTTTACCCCACAGCTCACATTTAGGTGTTCACCACCTCAAAAAGTGACACTTGAAAGGTAAGGAGAGTGTCAGAGCCAGCACACAGAATGTTCCAATACCTTTCATTCCAGTTTATCAGAATTATGTGATGATTCTCAGTTCAGTGGGAAACACGAGAACCTAGCAGACACAGGTGAAGCCACATTCAGCTTCCACACTCAGTATGGGAAAAGTAGGGGCTCTGGGGAAAGACAATCCTCCTCTTCTGAGATGCACTTACTGGAAAAAACAGAACTTGAGTGGAGGACCAGTGGAGGATCCAAAAGTGATGCTAGCAGGCACTCTGGTTGGTTGAGTGGTAGCTTACTAGGGAAATCCTCTTAATTAAGAGAAGATGGAAAACTGTTTATGCCTGCTGAGCATACATACCCAGCTGCCTTGTGATCAATAGAATCAATATTCCCAATCTGGGAAGAAAGAGAGGCAAGGAGAGAGGCAGAAAAGAGGGGCATGGGCAGAGAAAGAGACCCAAGAACAAAGAAGATAGCCCTGCTTATGGCATATGAAAGTGTAGTTGGGAAGAAAAGAGATTCAAATGGTTCTGTAAAGAAGAGCAACAGGCAACAGTATTGAAAAACACCACTCATGCAATTTTTCCTGCATAACTGTTAATTGGTCTCCATTAATAAAAAGGAAAGTAGATTAAGAAAGTAGCCTATCCCAGTTAAAAAAAAAAAAAAGAAAAAGGAAAAGAAAACAGAAAAACAAAATTATAAAGCATTTCAAGGATGAACAAGCAACAATGGCAAATGTCTAAGAAGCTAGAAAGGGAATCATTTCAGTAAGTTCAGAAAAATATCTGAGATTTAACTAAAACCAAAATTCAATCCCAATTCCCTTCTTCTTAGAGAAGATATAAAAATTAAACAGTAGTAAGGAACTGACAAACAGAGGTCTTGAGTTTCACTTAATTATTTCTAGAAAATATTTGATATCTTCTTGACTGTTCCTAAGCTTTATTCAAGACAATAATTTACCATTTCTGTCTTTAACCATGTCTTTATGAGTCACAACCATGAGACAAAATCATTCCTTTCATGTATTTGTCCCAGTATAAACACTGATTAAACAATAAGGAAAACTTGGAGGGAACAAAGGAAAAAAAAAATTCATTTATTAATTTCACACATCACCAAATTCCATAAACTGAAAACATATTTTCTCTCTTCTCACTCATCTTCCCCCTCCTTGTTTGAAAGCAGTGAAAGAAAAAAAGACATTGTCTTTAAACTTCAAAGGATTTCTCCTTTCTGTTATCCTTAGAAACACTTTTCAGGTCATCAAGGAGTATTTAGCACTCAAGGATTTCTCAATGAAAAAGTCAATTCTTCGTAAAGGAACACTTGTTTCCTATCAGCTTGCTTACCTGGGTGAAAGAATAAACCAAGAAAAGTCAGAACTTACGCAATAAAACCCCTGTGCAGACTCCAAAAGGCATGCACCTCCTGTATTTATTATATGTATACAGTGTACTCTGTATTCAGAAGGAAATTGTGAAAAATGTTTTTTCTCTTTTCCTATTTTCCTCATCACAATTTTTAATTACATTCTATTTCAATTTCTATAAAAATATCACTATTGCTAGTGCAAAATCTATTACTCATATTAAGTTTAGTATAGATCTGTGTTCATCTACTTTGGTAACATCATCCAAGAATGCTGATTTAACCAGTTCATCAATTTGCTTCAGATGGCTTAAATTCTTTATTTCTCTCTTTATTTTACACTTCTAGGAATTTATTTTGCTTGTGGTATTTTAACACTATTTCTGTGAAATTCAGAGAGACATTTCATTGAGGCTTAAGTCTAAAATGATACAATTTATTAAAAGCATATCCAGTGTTTCCTACAATTTCACTTAGCATTATCCTGTTATCAGCAAGTCTTATTAACTCAAACTTTATTGTCTTCCTTAACCCTCAAATACAAGTTTATTTTCACTGTATGTCTATTGAAAATCAGCCCTTGAAAACTTCATGTTAATATCTCAACATCAGTAGATATGTTTTCCAACTAATTCACATTTCCAGCAGCTGTACATAACCTTCTCTTGCCTATGCAAATGAATTTAGCTTCTTTCATGTACAACACACTA
>WEIT01015667.1:1127-33767 GCA_013389985.1 Dryoscopus gambensis | reverse complement strand
GTAGCAGGAACCTCGGAGTGGCGAGCTGGAGCAGTGAGGATGAGCAAAATTCCAGAGTGGTAGACAAGAGGTATCAGAAACTGCAGCTGTAGCTGGAACCGCGGGGTGTTCCGGCAGGCAGG
This sequence comes from Dryoscopus gambensis, assembly GCA_013389985.1. Classification (NCBI taxonomy): domain Eukaryota; kingdom Metazoa; phylum Chordata; class Aves; order Passeriformes; family Malaconotidae; genus Dryoscopus; species Dryoscopus gambensis. The sequence continues at coordinate 33,645 of WEIT01015667.1, read as the reverse complement.
GCCTGTGGGGTAACAGTGTAATGAAAACCTGGAGCAGTGGCAGAGAAGCGGTGGGGCTGGGCGGCGGCAGCCTGGCTCCTGAACACGGCCAGGAGAGGGTCCCTGGGAGGGGGGAAGGGCTCTGGATCCTGGGGTTCCCCTGAGGCACCTGAGCAGATGGTAAAAGTNGCCGGCCGAAGGGATGGGAAAGGGGCTTCCTTTACAAACCCCCAGGGAGAGCTGGGCCCGGTGCCCCTCTGGATGGTGAAACAGGCTGTAGCAGGAACCTCGGAGTGGCGAGCTGGAGCAGTGAGGATGAGCAAAATTCCAGAGTGGTAGACAAGAGGTATCAGAAACTGCAGCTGTAGCTGGAACCGCGGGGTGTTCCGGCAGGCAGGGCCTGTGGGGTAACAGTGTAATGAAAACCTGGAGCAGTGGCAGAGAAGCGGTGGGGCTGGGCGGCGGCAGCCTGGCTCCTGAACACGGCCAGGAGAGGGTCCCTGGGAGGGGGGAAGGGCTCTGGATCCTGGGGTTCCCCTGAGGCACCTGAGCAGATGGTAAAAGTCCTTTTTTAGTTAGGTAAGGTGTTAATAAGGTCCCAGTTCAGTGGCTGCTCTCACGAGCAAAGGCTCACCCATGGCAGAAGAAGCAGGACCAGGCTGGGCTCCAGCAGTGGCAGCGAATTCCTCCCACAGTGAGCAGCAGCAACTCCACCATCCTCCTCTGAAGCCGAGAGAGCAAGAAATAGGGAGAAGCTGTGCCAAACCGCATCCCCCAGCCCAAATCTCGAGGCATCTCTGCTCTTCCCAGGAGAATGCCCCTAAGCTATGCCAGCTGCACTCCTCCCTGTTCTCTGTGGTTACTTCTTTTGTCTCCCTTAAATACTGGTTGTTATTGTTTCTTAGCAACAAAAATAGAAGCAAATTCCTTAAGAGAAAGAAACAAAAGGAAAAGTTCTAAACCCCAACACCTGTTAGCATGGGAGCTGTGTTCATACTGTTTGCAGTGTGAAATGAAACTTCCCTGTGTTGTACCTTTTTGAGAATGACTTGCATCAAACAGTATGAAAGCTGTTCCCTCTTAAGGTAGTGTGAAACTTTGCTCCTGTAAGAGATGAGAAGCAGAAGGTGTTCAGATGTGAGTGGGGCTAAGGACTGTAAGTGCATTATGGAATGTGGCCCTTGAATGTCCTCTTTTGGGAACAGCTTTCATGATGATGTTGTAATTATTCCTCTAAGAGGAAAATATTCACAGGCATTTAACAGCAGCTGAAAAAACAGCAGCAACAGAGGGGATCAAAGAGAAATGACATAAAGGCTGATAGTAAATGAGGGCAGTAGCTGGGGTAAGTACTATTGACCTTATATCTGAAGAATGTAGATTATGGTTTCTCTGGAACAGGCGATATCTGCACTATTTTGTTTAATAGCTATCCTTTTTCAAGGGTGATAACAAATCTCTGCAACTATAATAGAAATTATAATTAGCCACAACAAAAGCCTGTGTGAAGAAATTATTTCAGCCTAATAGAGTGTGGCAGAAGAGTTTACATGCTCTGCTCTTTGGAGGCTCTGTGACCTGCTCCGTGGAACCAGCAGTTTAACCATTTTTAGGAACTTGATGGGACTGTATGCCCTTTTTTCAAGACCCCTTTGTTAATTAAGAAACTAGAATTGCTTTGTGTCATGTGTTAGCCTATGTCTAACAATACTGCTTAGAGCATGTGGGTCTGCCTATTGACCTTACCTGAGTAACTATGAGTTGAGAGGGGGAATGAACAGTGCTGGAGGCTGCTGATGGTTGTTCATGGCGTCAGACTCTCTGTGGCCTTGTGGTTGGAGTGGCTCATGAACTTAGCTAAAGTTAAAATCAAGTCCAGCTACATGATGAGTTGTTGCTTGCTTTATTTTATAAAACTGGCACTCAGTAAACTTACATAACTTCATTCTTCACAGGGGAAACCCAAGAGTAACATAGGAAGCACAACATGGCATTGGGTCGGAAAGCACAATATCTCTGTAGCTCATGGTAGATGAACTGAATTTTCCTGGTTCTGGTGTATAAAAAGACATGGTCAATGGCGTGCAGTCAGGGTGGTGCTTTGTTTTTTTCCTGCACTGTAAAGCCACTGGTCAAACACAGAATTCAGTGTAGTGTTGGTTATTTTTTTCTTTTGAGTTTGGATCCTTATTTTATGATATGCCAGAATCTGATGTTTCACGTGACATAGTTGGGTCTTTGTTAATATTTGGAAGGTTACTATACTGATCCAGATGTTACAAATGTGAACTTGAGGTTCACTGGCTTCTACTAATCAGCATTCTGTTTGCATCTAGACTTCTGACTTTTTGAAGATAATAGAATGGGTTTCTAATACTGTTTGTACTGCTATGTTCATATTGACTTAAATGCTGCTTCTTACCAATTCAAGTACAACAATATGTGGAGATAGAGGAAGAAATGTTCCACTGAGCAGATTATCAAAACTTGAGAGGAGAAAGTAGTTTTCCAGATGACTTGATCCTGCAGTGTATGTCACTAAAAGTATCAGAGAGCTCCTAAGCAAATGGATGCAAGGTTCTAGATGACGTAGCCTAAATAATGTCTATCTGGACTGATGTTCTGTTGAGTATGAAACCACATGTTATGAGGGAAAATATAGCAAATACTCTTAGTAGGGATCGGAGATTGTTTTTGTTGGGACAGGATACCATATAAGATGGTAAAAAGCAATGGCTGATTTTTGGCTTGCACTGTCAGTGTGTACATTCTCTATGACTGCAGCGAGGTAGGGATTTTAGGATAAATTGAGCTGGGCTCCAGTCTATGGAAATGGGATTTCTAACACCTCTGTGCACTGAGGTATGGAGCTCTGGTGGACTTGCCCATCCTGGCACAATGCACATGTGTGTTTTGTGTTCACACCTCACCTGCCTTGATCCATTTTGGGCAAGTAACTCCTGGTGGCTGGGGATGAATGTGGAGGTGTAGAGAAACTGAATAAAGTTCAGACAGAATATAGTTAGTTAGACATCCATCTACTACATCAAATTTGGCCTTGTATAATACAGCATTAGATAAAGAATTTAAACTTATTAATGGAGGAGTAATTTGACATGATGTCCCAAACTGTGGCTGTCTGCATTTTTTCTGTCCTATTTTGATAAATTCTGTGTAGTATATCTGCTTCATATAACAGCCATAAGTTAAGATTTGCAATAATATTTACCTAGTCTTTCAGAGGAATGAAAGTTTTCATAGCAGAAACAGAGAGAGGATACAGAACTGCTTTTCCGTATTGGCTGCAATACTACAGGAATGGGTTTCCCTTTTGCATTTCACTCCAAAGCAAAATGAATGCATCAGAAAGAGTTTCCTAGTCCTGAATCTCAATGTTTGTTCGCTCTGGCTTTTTTTTTAATGAAAGAAGAGTAATAATGTTTACAAACTGGGCTATGGTAGGTTTTAAAATACGCGAAAATAATATATAATATAAAAACTGTTCAAAACTCAGTTACAATTTTATCTTCAAATTTGGTACTTCTCTTTTGTTCTGGAGGAGATTTTTAGGAACTCTGCAGTCTTCTCAGAGCTTAAAAGATTGCTTTCCAATAATCTGCATTGGAAGATTAGTCAGTGAACACATAATTTTCCATAATCATAAGAGACAAGAGTTTTGAATAGTAACCTCAGACTCCCCTGGGTCACTCAAATCTTAAAGTAACTTCTGTTGGTTTGATAGTTGGGTTTTCTTTAATCTTGAAAATGGTTAAGAACACCATAAGGCTACCTAGCAGGAATTTTCTCTTGTCTATTGAATCTCACTTACAAGGATTAAGGAAGAGGAAATGGGAGCTTTTGTTGTAGAAACTAAGTGAATCTTATGGCCTTTATAGCAAACTGTTTGTTGATTTAGTAGAAACTGTGTTTCACTAGCAGGGTGATTCATCAGCATCAGACACCAGTAGTACTGTATGTGCTGAAATCAATTTTGTGAGGTTCAGAGCACATTGAAAATCTTAGGCTTTAGGAGATCTTTCTGGGTATGATAGAGAAGAATCAAGTGATTACCCTAAACTGAAGAAAACAAGCATGCTAAGACATGTCAAGCTGTATCAGTCAAAGCTATTTAACAAAAAACCCCATGCATTGACCATTTTAGTTCCTGCTGGGAAAAGTACTTCCAGTTTCTGAAAAACTGCTTGGGGAAATTTTTATCATGTTGAACTTCTCAGGCAGTAAGGTTGTAGATGAAAAATGTCAGAAGCACCATTAACTGGAAGCAGTTTATACGCTGGTAGATGACGTATGAGTGCAATGAGCTGTGATGATCAGCACAGAGGTTCTGCCTGGCTGGTGCTGAGGGATGAGAGGTTATCAGTCCTGTGCACCTTTTCTCCCTGTGCTTCTGAAAAGGCTGTGGAAGGGTGTCCATGCAGCTGCCAATAGCTGGGTGACTGTTGCTGGGCGTACCACAAAGGGACATTAAATGTTAGGGGTTGATGAGGGGTGGGAAACTGTGACTATATCCAGTAATGAAGAAAGCTACCTGAAGCTTTATCTCCTGATGATATTTGGGTACATGAAAGCTTTTATTAAGTTTGGCGATACTGTAAATGAGAAGGGGCCCATGGATGAGAGTATGACTAGCTGTTTCCCATGGACTTGAATTATCTTAAAAAGAAATCAAGTTTCTGAAATCTGTCTTTTCCTTCAGACCTCACTGTGTATGTATGTTCAGAGGAAAATTAAGACCTGTTAGTGCAAAAGAAATTAATTCTATGCTAAATCAGGCCTGCATATACACATTTCCCCTATTTTATAACTGGTTAAGCTGAACAATTCATGCAAAGAACTGCTTAAAGCTGAATGCTTAGGGCATAAAAATTACCCACAGTTGGAAGTTAGTAATATCGTGTAATAAGACAAGCTAATGTTTGTGCTAACAAAATAAGTATTGATTAAACTCTTTGCAACATATTGTTGCATTCCTCATATTTAGATTCTTGCTAAAGATTCCCTGAGATACATCAGCTTTCTGTTAATCACAAAATCATTCTTGGCTTGAGTTTCTGTAGACAGCAATTTTGCAATATGTGTGCTTCATAGCTTATCAAAAGCCTGATGTTAGACACACTTATGGTAGTATTAGAGAACATTTATTAGCACTGTCATGTCTGGAGTGAAAGCATGTAATTGCGAGCATCGTGTCCTGGTGATGGTCTGTGACTTACTGAGGCAGTGGGAAAGTACTGCATGAAGCCTGTGCCAGGCTGTCTGGTACCAAGCTTCTGAGGTAACCTGTGAAACCATATGTGTAAATAGGATTATTTAATTTTCAAAGAAGAAATTGTGTGTGCATGTTTAAGAGTATTGCACATTAGAAGCACTAACTTGAGGGAGGGATGACTGCAATCTTGTGGTATTCCTGGTGGTAAAAATGTGTTGATGGACATAAATGATTGTTCTGGGGTAGTTCTAAGATTTGTCCTCCATGCTTTCTCCCACCTCCGGAGAAAAATTAACCGCAATCCATCTGTCAAAGTCCATAAATTTGTATTCAGAGAGTATTTCCTGGTTTATAGCTGCTTACAAAAGTCAACCTTTTTGTCATAGAGCTCCCTAAACTGACTAAACTGGGTTTTGATATTTTCCATTTTCATTCACCCCTGTGGTATAGAATGCATGGGAAGGGAACTGGGAAATCACAGGGTCCATTTTGGCTGCTGCCCAGATGTTATTGTGAGCTTTTGGAGCTGCTGCTTTTGCAGCAGAGAGGTCCTGCAGCCAGAAAGTCACTGCACTGCCAGGAGCTGCAACAGAGAAAACCAGAATGAACCGAGGGGACAGAGAGGCTTGGCTATAGCATGCCACAGTTTATTGCTTATTTAGTGTACAAATCTTTAAGATGGGCTTATGGAGAAGGGGAACTAATCCCATGGGTGTTGAATCTCTTCTGATAGCAAGAAATGTTAGCATAAAATTGCAGCAAAGTGGGACAGCCTCTGAAAATTTTCCTTGGAGTAAGCTGTTTCCCCCCTACCATGCAAAACAACTAGAAAATTTCCATTATAACAACCATGCACTTTACCCAAGCTAATCGCTTTGTATCAGGGACTGACTTGTCTGAGTAGCCATCCTCAGAAGACAGAGAGAGAGAGAGAGAGAATTTTGCATGCCTTAAACTTTACCTTTGAGTTACTTTAGAATTCTTGCTCTTTGTCATGTTAGTGAGGAGATAAAGACTGGAATTTCTTATGGAAAAAATGGAGTAAGTAAACACACTACTGAATATGGCCCATGAAATTGATATTACATATATGATTTTATATTTATTCTTTTGCTTACCAGCAGATGGATCCCCTTCTAAACACTGCAGAATATCTCAGAACACTCAGAAATAATGTGATGATAATATTCTTAATGTTGTAAATTTCAAAGGAGCACCTTCATTGGAGCACCTATCCGATGAAGACAGGCTGGGAGAGTTGGGGTTGTTCAGCCTGGAGAAGAGAAGGCTCCAGCGAAACTTTAGAGCACCCTCTGGTACGTAAAGGAGCTACTAGGAATCTGGAGGAATTTCTTATAGGGACATGTAGTAATAGGATAAGAGATAATGTCTTTAAATTGACAGATTAGATTAGATTAGATTAGATTAGATTAGATTAGATGAAATTCTTTACTTTGAGGGTGGTGAGGCCCAGGCAAGCTACGGTGCCGTCTCTGCACCCTTCCTGGGGACAGCTTTGGCCGTGGAAAGAATCAGGAAAGGCCCATATTTTGTAGATATTTCAGCAGATCTTTATTGGCATCCACATCATCGGGGAATCAGCACACAGTGCCCAAGTCACGGGACTCACCCCAATTCCCGGGCCGGGGAACACAAAATCACCAGTCAGAGCAGAGCTCTGGGGTACATGTGACCAGGGAGCAGGGGCCAGGAGACCCTGTGCATGCTCTGCACCCCAGGGTCCCCTTCCCCCCAGGGGAACGGGGCGGGAGATCTTTCAACACAGGCACAAGTGGCCCAGGGAAGCTGTGGACACCCTGTCCCTGGAAATGTTCAAGACCAGGTTGGACTGGGGCCCTGAGCAACCTGAACTAGTGGAAGGTGTTCCTACCCATGGCAGGGGTGTTGGGACCAGATGATCTTAAAAGTCCCTTCCAACCCAAGCAGTTCTGTGATTCTATGAATTATTCTTAATTCTTAGTATCATGTTTTATGAGTGTTTTTCCAATCCCAATATTTCTTCCTCTGGTTTACTGTAAGGATTCCTGAAATCCCTTAATCTGCAGGTGGTAATCTCTCCCAAACACATTGCTTCTGTCTGCTATTAAAGAATCAAACAGTTTTAGTATCCGGGAAGAAGTCCTTAGGGAGTTGGTTTTCTGAGGCTCATCCTTCCAAAATTTTGAAGGATTGGGCATTCATAGTCAAAAGGCTATAACCAGAGAGTGGAAAGGAGAAGGAGGAGAAACTGTTGACACTTCTTGATTTTAGAAGTGTTTGTAGTCTACCCATATGCTTGCTACTCACTTCCCACTTTGTTCCCTTTAAATGTTTTCAGTTTGTGAGAGAACTGGCTTTTGTTGTAGTTGCCAGAGGAGTAAGTGCAGGCTGTGAACAGAAGGGGAGAGAAAGCTTTGAGCAAAGGCTTTGGGACAGCTGGGCCACTGCACAGGCCAACTGTCTTGGTCTGGTTTTTACTTACTGTGATTTTCTTCTTTTTCCTACAAAGCAACTGGCAGTAAATTAAAGAGCTGAGAAGGTTCTAGTCCCCCACAAAAATCCTGTACTTCTGAGAAGGGATCATATTCTGGTCTGAATCTATTGCACGTTGAATGATAAATCTTGTTCTTTTTTACCTTATGGTGGCACCAGCCACAAATCTGAGCTACATTTGTAGACTGAATGAGGGTTCTGAAATGGCACTGAGAGCCGATTTGTTTTTCTTCCTGTGAACCAGTACCAGTAAAATAACAGATTGTTTGAAAGATGCTTGTGCGTATTGAGACTTTCAGTCATTGATTTTCAGAATGTATTATACATCTTTTTGTTTAATAATTTCTTCCAAATTTTGTTTTTTCGAATTTATTTAACTTACTGTCATTGAGCTATGCTCTTCCTAAACTGGAGCTAGCTGAAGTCTGAAGTTAAGAGCTCTGCTCTCTTTTTCCCTTGAGTATTAAGCGTCAGTAAGACTTAGACTATAGTATTGGTACCAGAATACAGAGGAACTTGCATTATCATCAGCTGTCATTCTGATCTGACAATACTGTATTATATTCTCAATAGATAGTTCTGTGAGCAAACAATGAGTAGCATAAATGACTGTGCTGGTCTGACATGGGAAATTTGACTTGTCAGCTAGAGAAGAATAAGGCAAAAATTGTATACATGGCCAAAATATTTAGCTTGTGCTCCTCCTTCCTGCAGAAGGAAGAAGAAAGCTGGGGGAAGAGAGAGGCATATATTTAACAGATGGAAGAGGCTGCCTGGTGATACTACCTCTGTCAGCACTGTTGTCTTCTGATAAATTAAGTGCCCTGCATTGGCTGCAGTGCTGTGGATACTGAAAGAAAAACTGGAAATGCATGTTGCTTAACAGAAAAGCAAAGATTATTTGTATGAGCTCTTCACTTACCAGGTGACTCCAATATGTGTGGTGGCAGGGCTGCTGGGTAAATGATTGGGGCCGCATTCTTCTGGAGTAGACCCTCTTACAGGCTCTGACCTTCCTCGGCTCGTTGCCTAGAAGGCAGTGTATTTCAGCAGAATAGAGCCTTATGAAAGATACATTGCCAGTCACAAAGGAATTTGGCCTTATTTAATATAGTCTTAGCAGAAATATAACTAATTTACTTGCAGAGCCTAGTTCCTTTAGAGTGACTTGGTCTGCAATACATGACAATTTAGTGTACTTTAAAAAAATAAGTGTCTTTTAATCAACTTTAAATATGGAAAAAATGTTTTTAGTATGCCATTATCGCTAGTAGCATGACTGTTATTCTGTTCAGTAGAAAATCTCCAGAGATACATTAATTTACTGTCTGTATCACTTTATTACATCTTTCTTTTAACTGACCTTTGTGACCTGATGTTAGGTGGTACTTCAGCCCTTCTTGCTGTTCTGGAATGTATTTTCCTAGTGTATAAACAGATCTTTCAAGATCTGTGTATCTACTGTAGTATAATGTCAAGTGGAGTAAGACAGATCTTTGCCTTTGGAAGCTTGTCTCAGGCTTGTGACCTTAAATAAAGCAGAATGCAGATAATAGCTGTAAATGCAACTGTTGCATCATGGAACTAAAATGCCTCCCTGGTTGTAAAGCTTACAGGTGCTTCAGAGAGATGCTTTAATTACAGGAGAGTTGTTTCAGAATCATCTTATATGTGATAGAATAGTGCTTGGAGGTGCATCAGAGATCAGAGCTTTTCTGGTGTAGCCGCAGTGCAGACTCAATAAAAATTTAAAAAGCCAAGAGAAACATGAGTGATGAAAAGGATTGAGGGAAAACTGTTTTACAAGTGGGGAAGATGTGGGCAAGTTGGCCAAGTCATTGATTGCACCTAAACTTGATTGTTAATTTGGTACTTTCAGAATAACTATAATTCCTCTGGAGAGAGAAGTCCTTTCTGAAGAAAAAACTTTGAAACACTCTCTTTTTTCTTTATCAGAAGAGGATTTTAAAGATATCTTTGTAATTTATCATAATTGGATAGTCTGAAATGAAAAATACGATTCTGTAATAGAAATTGCTTGTTTCTTTCTCTGTAGCACACTCTGTCCAGAAATGTTCTTGGAGAGGGTATGGCTCATACATGGATCATTAACTAAGCATTTGACGCAGTCTGATCTAACCCACTTTCATCAGATTAAATTAAATAGAAATCACAAAATAACAGATCGTCTCACCTCGGTCATTTTGTACTTGTATTGGTGGAATTAGACACTACAGTAGACAAGATGATTTCTTGTAAGGTAAGGGAAAATTTAACATGTCAGCAAAATAACTGCTTTTGAAAGTGAAGAGAGCCAGGAAGACTATAGTGAAGGTGAATCACTTTAAGGATAAATTATGTAATGCATTTAGAATTCAAGATCTATCTTGTGCAAATAATAACTCAGATAATATCCATGGGACCTCTGCTGCATGAAAACTTAGGTCAGAAAACAGAAACTACAGGGGTGATAGAATTTTAATTTTGCCAGAAACAGACTCTTTGATTGAAGACCTGTGGTCGTGGTTACATGAATCTTTGGGCATTTGTCATTGTATGTTTAGCAGAGACAAAGTGGGGGTAAAGTTGAATCTGCCAATGATAAAGTGAAAATAAAGTCCAGCAGTTTTGAAGAGACCCTTTTGCACCACAGCATCTCGTGTAGCACTACTCGTTGCTGCTGTTTGTGCCTTCAGGACTGGGAACTTTAGCCTCGGCTTTTGAGATACTTTTTTTGAAGACAAGTTCTGAGTTAATGAATGACTTGATGGCACCCGCCCTGCCTCGCAGATTACAAATCTCAGAGAAAGTAAGGTGGTGCCTGGTTTGCTTGTGGAGCTGCAGTGCTGACAGCAGATCTGCATCTGTAGAGTATCAGCTCAGCAGCTTCCTCAGCTCCCCATCTTAGTGCTTACTTGTAAGACAGATTCCTTTTTCTTTCTGTATCCCAAGTTAAAATGAGCTTTCTGCATGTATTTAAAGAGATTTTTTTAGTGGAGGTATTCCAGCTGTGTTGATGTTGTCTTATTTTAATTTTAAACACTTTTTGATTTTTGGACAAATTTCAGCAAGAATGGGTGACCGGTTCCTGGGCCAACTTAACTCAGCATCCTCCACTGACTTTTGTGGGGCTCTGCCAGCAGCAGGGAGGGAGGTGCCTGGCTGGGTCAGCCACTGAGCTGGAAAGGGAAGAGGGAAGGTAGAACAAAGACCCTGCCAGTGATGAATGTGCAAATTCTGTGAGTTTTTGTATTAAAAAAATTGTATTGTTAGAAAATTTTGATTCAAAATGCGGGAAATATGATAACCTAGGAAAGCAAAAGTATTGTGCCATTGCATACGTCTCCATTGACTGGAATATCAACTGCCTCATGCAGAACTGCACTCGTGCTTGTTCTTCCTTTGAGTAGCCACCTCAGTAGCTGGGAGGAAATGGTTTTCAGTCTGGTCCTAATTATCCTGAGGAAAGTTTTCAATTTTTGGGTATTAATGCCTAAAGATACTTAATGCAGAAGGTCTTTTTCTGGGAATCATGTAATTAAGCAAACGTTTATTTTAACTCCACTTTTCGAAGTGCTACTTGGTAAGGTGGAGCTTTAGTTGTAGATTTCAGGATGTGTGCAGAAAAGGCTAAAAGCTTCAGAAAGTAGGAATAAAGTTGCTTCTTTTCCTTTCATGCTAGTTCTGCAAACCTGTGCCTCCAAATTATCAGTGTCTTGGGCTGTTTTGGTAAAAATCCTTTAGCCAAACAACAGCTATTGGTCTTTTCAAATAGAACCACTTCTTGGAGGAGAAAATGGAGATTACTACAAATAAGATGGCATTGCTAAAAAGTGAAAGTTTAGACACACCCTCATCAGTCTTGCTGTGGTGCCTTAATGTGTCAGTACAGCTCACTCTCCTCTAACTTTCTATGCCACCTTGCTGCCAGAAGTTCCCAGGCTACCTTGGAACAGGTGAAACAAAAAAGCAGGTGCCCACTCCTTGCTCCAGGGAAAGTGGAGCGTGCTGGTTGAACTTCCCCCTGAGGGGTGGCAGCTGTGCCTGGCTTTGCCCATGGTGTGTTGAGTGCACTGGTGTGTCCCTCCCGGAGCAAGCCATGGGCTGGGGAGGGCTGGCAGAGCTGGCAGATGGCAGCAGGAGGCTGGCAGTGCTTTGGGCCACCACAGCTGTTCAGCAGGTGAATGTGTCACAGCCTGCTCTAAGAGCTTGGTATTGCCTTTAAAAAACTCTGCAGTGAAGAAATATGATGTACCTGGTATTGCTAGCTTCCCTTTTATTGGGAGTAGCTTTTGTTATAATTTGCCATATGGAAAGTGTTTAGTCTCCTCTTCACCACAGTTATTCTTTTATATAGTCTTGGCTCTTTAATCTCCTGCCCTTCTTGCCAGATAATGTGTAAATTACTTTTATTTATGGAATTTTTTGTTTATAAAGTTAATATTCTTGCAGAGAGTGCATTTTTAAGGCCAAGAAAGAAAGTTTTCAGGATAGTAGTTTTTTCTTACAATATTGTATGTGCTGCATTACCTTGAAGAATTCATAGGCACTGTATGTTAGGATTCTTATTTAAAAACATAATCATTACAAGTGATTTTTGGGGTTTTTTTTATAAATAAAAAAGATATGCATTTATTCTGTGCAGAGACAGAATGACTTGAAATTTGTGTTTTCCTCTATGTTTAGTTTTGAAACATTGTTTAGTAGTTATACCCCTTTTTTTTGCTGCATTTAAAAATAAATCAGAGACAGTAAAATTAGATGTCATTTTTTTTGAGAAGAACCAGTGGTCCATGCATTCTCATTGAGTCTAGAGCAATTTATGCTAGAATATCAGCTGGTAAATCTGAATCAATAATTCAGTAGTCAGCTGTCCCTCTAGAAATCAAAATTTGTTGATGTACTGCAAAAATGTTACAGTTTTCTTTATTAATAGAGCTTTACAGTTGTAGAGCAGTTTTCACTTAAGGGTCTCAAACCATTTTAATAAAGTAGAAAAAAATTCACCTTTCTTTTCTTGCAAGGGGAAAAGCTGAAAAATACAGGGGTGAACTGCCAGGGTAGAGAACCTGTTACGTCTATTTGGACACGCCCAGGACCATTCCCAGCTCTGCAGTACCTGCTGTGCAATGGCCATGTCCGTGTGACTGAGCTCTCACACCCACCAAAACAGGGAGCTGCACTTAACTGTGTTGTGATTTAACTTGAGACACGGACCATTCCTAAACATTGCCGGGGGAATGGCAGGGCAGAGGGGTGAGTGGCAGGATTTTGAAGTGTGTAACCTTATTTACATGGCAGGGACTGTTACTGTTGTTGCCCTTTTTTTCCCTGTGATCCCTGACCCCAAGGGTTCCCCTGCTGGGTTCTGGGGGCTGTTGTCAATGGGTGAGACCAAGTGGCTTGAGCCCAGTGCTGTTGTGTGGGAGCTCTCCCACTGTTCCATGTCCTTATACTGCCCAGGGAAATACTGTGGGAGAGAACAAGCCAGCTAATGGAGCTGTGCTGCTTTGCACTTCTTGAGAGTTTGGCCTGGGATTTATAATTGCAGCAGAATTTTCCTTTGCAACTGAGCTGAACAACCAAGCAGAGATGAATGGGAACCATAACTGTGAGCCATTTTGCATGGGCCATATCAGACCCTGCTGCAGACCAGGATATCTGTTAGGAAGGCATGATTTGTGACACTTCATAATACTATTTTCATCTATTTTGAAAATGATCAAAAATTGAATTTTCCTGTGGGGAACACAGATTCGTTTTATAAAGATAGTATATTTGGGTTTTTTCTTTTTCTTGTATATTTATTTATTTTTAAAAAGAGAGCTAGAGCAATTTGTCCCGATCCCCAAAGCAGTAAAGTTGTGGCACTGAATTTGTGTAAGGAGGGAATTTGTGAAAGAGGGAGAGAGCACAACCTTTATAGATCACAATAAATCATAGTGACTGGTGATAACAAAATATTTGTTAGGATGAAACTCTGTTATGTTTCATTGGACATTAATTGTCACGTCTGTGTGATGTGGAAGTGGTTTCCATGCAACACGTTCACCAGAAAATACATAGTGGTGTTGAAAATGAAGTGACACTTTAGATGGTAATACATTCCCTTTGAAGTAATAAAGATGGATGAGTTTTCTCCTTATGACTACTGGGATCTGAATGACAAATATTTTGAGCACTGACAAATAGCAGAGGATAGGGCTGCAGTTAGTGGTAACTCATAATATATGTGTTTTCACTGAAATTTTCAGTATGTGTGGCATGGATCGATCCTGATCTTAGGCAGCATTTACTGAAGAATTCCTCCTGTTTGCAAGTAACAGCAAAACAGCAATGACTATAGTAGGAATAACTTGGACACCTTACCCAATGGTTTGGATAAACTGTTGCAGTGACCCAGCCCATTGTGGGCTGTGGCAGGGGGTCTTCCCCCAGGTTTGAGAGGCAGGCTTCTCCTAAGGACATTATGTACCCCAGTTCTGTTCCTTTGATTGATCCATTGCTTCTCCCTGTCCCCTTTTATTCCTTACATGTGTGTTTTCCCTTCCCTGCATTCCCCGTTGGCCCTTGTACCTGCCTTGTGGTATTCCTATTGGTCCCCTTGCGATAACCCCGTCTCTGTACCGGCCCTGCACCCCAACACACTCGATCCCAATGCTCTGTTCACCCTGTGAACCTCCTATATAAGCCCCAAATCGTTCCTCCATCTTGTTCTTGGCTCCTAACCTCCCCCGCCACGAGACTGAAATAAATTGTCTTGTGCAAGAACATGCCAGAGCCCTTCCTGACTCTTTCATCGTCCGCCTGCGTGCGTGAGTGCCAGCTGCTTCTCTGACTAAAGCTGATGCTACCTCTTCACTCCTGTGAGAGCCTGGTCCCTTCTGAGCTGCCCCTCCGGGGGCCCACCCTTTTATGGAGGCTCAGAGGACGGGACAGGACGGGAGCCTTGGTGCATCCGAGCTCGTCAGTTTGAAGGGCGGCAGCCCTGCGGGAGCGACTCCAGACCCTGTGGGGACGCCTTCGGGAAGGTCGTGGCACCCTCATCCACCACGCCACAACAATAAACTCAGAGTAAGATCTGACATTTTTGTAATTTTCAGTGAATTGAAACTGTCATGCTTATACTGGACAATGACAGTGAGCAAGTGAGGTGAGGCACAGGAGCCAGCAACATTTTGCTTTGGAGAATAGATGGCCTTTGTCATATCTTTCTCCTGTCATTGCCAGAATCTTGGGGGTTCTCTTCGCATATTTGTGAAGCTCAGCTGTAAATAGCACATGCATTGTCAAAAACCTGTCATGCTTCTAGGAACAAAAGGGAGTAAAATGCAGCCTTGAAGCTGACATATCTTTATTTCATAGAAATTGACCAGGTTATGTCCTAGCATCAGCTGAATATTTCATAAAATGTACCACCTTCTGTGGGGTCGTGCAAAACACTGGTTGGGTTACTGTAACCCAGAGCCTTGCACTGCTCACACACCTGCTCTGGCAGGGCCCATTCCCACTGCCTTCCCCAAAGCTGTGATGAAGGACAGGGCTGGAATAGAAGCAGAGTGCATCATGCCAGGCATGTGTCTCTCCTTCCCCGTCTTCCTTCTTGGACAATAATCTGGGCAGTAAAATCATCACTTGCCACATTTCAAAATCATGTGTGTCTGCCCCAAACCTTTTTGGGCTGGTCTGTGCTTTCCAGAGCCTTTCTAGAACAGTTCTCTTCAAAAGGAAATACAGGCTTTGTTCTTTTACTTTCCTTGCTCTCTTTCTTCTCCCATCTTCTCCTTTCATAGCTTCTATTTCTTCATTTTCATTAGTTTAAATACATTACACAAACGTACGTGCAACATATTTGTGTCCCATTATTTTAGAGATTAGTATTAGTTTGTGAAGCTTCATTCTTCCTCATACATATCTTCGAATTTGGTCCAGTTTTCCTTTCAAAGGAATTTATTTGGAAGCGGTTTCACTGGCACAATTATCCTACTCTTTCCTTACATAAGTTACCTATATGACCAGTAAATAGTTTCCCTGTGGTTCCTTAATGACAGAGAGCTCTTAATTACATCAGTAATGAGCTCTGTGATGTGATAAACAAGAAAATGTTATTAAAAACTTGAGAGAGGACATGCAAATGTGTTTCTTCCTCTTCTTTAAGTTAGTCTGGTTGATCTTTATGAGCATTGATGATTGCTTCTGACAGATCACTTCATGTACTTAGGGTGGGACTATCCTGGCCAGAGAGAGCAAGAAAAAATTGTCCCCGTGCCCAAAGCATTATCTTAAGAAATGAGTTGGGACATTGGATTTGTGTAAGGATGGAGCATGAGTACTGAAGAACAGGGCTCTTTGTTCCTGGTGTTGCATATTAGTCATGATATGAAGTGACCTTTGACTCCAAAAATCTGGGGTTTTTGGAGTGATTGAAGATTTTTCTTTTTCCTATTGTTAATGCTTTACAATTTGAGATGGTTCCTGCTTCAGCATTACTCATTTCCTCAGTGTTAAAACCTTTTTCATAATTTTCCTCCTATTTGATTTTCTTTAAAATCATATATATTATCAAAAAAAAAAAGTGATTGGACTAGTCTCAAGATATAAATGTAAATTTCTTGGGACTATTGTTCATAGCTCATCACCCATAGCTCCAGTTATGCACTGGAGCATTTTGTGGGTTGGTAAACTAGCTCTGCTCAGAGCTCTAAGCTCTGCTCATACAACAAATGCAGGGGGCTCAGTGTATAACCAAAAAAGTCATTGATGTTACTTTGAGGAGTCACTTGGCTTGACAGACATGTTTCATAGACAAAAGCAAGGCCAAGAGATGCTGTTGAACAGCAAAGCAGCATCTCAAATTCACATTCAAGAAATAGAGTAAGGTCTGAGGAAACCCTTCGGGAATCATAATACCCTCTTGCCCCACACTTTTACTGACCTTCACTGAAAACAGTTTTCAACCAACTTAAAGGAAATTTTGAAAAAACAGAATGTTGCTTGGCACTTTGAAGCATGCAACAGGTTTTCCAGTTCCTGATACACATGTTCTGTGGGTTTCCCTCTGTCCCCACAAACAACTGGGTCAATACTCATTGCACGCTTTATTTCTATTACCTCTTTTTCCTTTCCAGATTAAAGGGCTCTTAAGAACTTTCATTTTAAAATTAAACTATCTTGGTGCACTTCTTTGACCTTTTCAATATTCTGTAATTAGATTGGCTGCAATTCCTCGTTTCTTCCTGTTTACAGTCTCACTAGCCTCTGGGAAGGGATGGAATGCCCATTTGCTCAAAATATAAAACACTGCAAAGGTCAAAGCATAGTATAAAGCTGCATTTCACTGACTGTATTAATGTTCTGAAGGGATGCTGGGGGAACATGAAGTGTTTCACTTGTAGTTTTGTAGATCAGGTATTGTCATGCAGGTTTTCTGGGTTTTCTTCAAAGCACATCCCCCTAATGCATAAAATTTCTTACCTTAGCGATGGCATTACAATCTATTGCATTCTATGGGCCTCCATTGGAAGATTCTTCAATAGCTTTGGGTGCTTTAAAATCCTCTTGACATGGACATTCTTGCAAATATTTGAGTTTTTGAAGTTAGGGGCCTATGTTATATTGAATTGAAAAATCAATGTGAGTATTTTTTTTAAGTTTTATTTATATAATTGCTTGACTGAGTCTGAGGTATTAAAATATGGCCAGTCACAATGGTCATCCTAACAAACCCAGAGCCTTATAATATGAGATGGGGTTTGGGGGAACAGGGGGAGGGTTGGGGGTTTTTTTCCCCATTTTGCTCTTGTGAAGTAGTAACAAGATTCTGTGGACCATCTCAGTTTCTAAATATATGCCCTTAAGCTACCCTCTCTTTAATTATAGTGGAGATAAGCTCTTGATATGTGCTATATTTGTTCCAGTTGCTGTGTATAATACCTCACTTGTTCTCTGGTGGAAAGTTGTAAATACTGTTCCAAGTAATTTTACTTGAAACTAGAAGATCACAGAACCATCTTTTCCTCTGTCTTTTGTAACTGGACTGTTGAACAATTGTGCTGTTTATGTGAAGTTGCTTCAAAATGTCATCAGGAAAATTAAGGTCTCCTCACAAGGCAAAACAAGTTAATCTCATGTCATCTGTTTTCATCAGGCCTGTACACTATTTATGTCATACCATATAAGGAGGATACATATGGTGTATGTTCTTTACACATCCAGCTCCACAGACATAAGTTTTCTGTGTGCTTGCTGAGGTGATCGTGTAGGAGATGAAGGAATATTGTCTGGAGTGGAAACTCTAAAGCTGGCTTGATGCCATTCTACCTATCAGTAGAGATTGCCTGGTTTCATTCAAAACTGTAGAGAAGTGCTGAGGTAGATATTCTCACATATGCAAATAATATTTAATCAATAGTTGCATCTCAAATATGAAGCAGTTGTGCTTTGAGGACAGTGGGTGGTATCTGAATGTGGCCTTTGTATTGGTTCCCAAAGAACCTGTATTTCCTAGTGCTGCTCAGATCTTATAATAGCAGATGAGATGTTTGCCATTTAGAATGGAGGGAAAGAAATGGCAGGAAACAATTTAATGTTCATAAAATGGCCTCCGACTCATCCTTGATGCATATGGTGTTTTTATTTAATGTGTGAAAATTTAAATGCTACAGCAGTGAGCAGAAAAGAAATTCTAAATGTGAGTAGCTCATCTGCACTTACAGTGAGCTTCTGAAGGAAGCAACTTCATGTTTATTGCTATTTTGTAGCGCTCCTAGTCTGTAAAAGGCCTTTTTGTCCTAAGGCTTAATTTATGTGATAGTTGAGCTTCCTTCTGTATTTCAAGTTTTAATATAATTGTCTCTGGGTGCATGGAATGGGTTAGTGGTGGACAATTGCACTCAGTTACAGTGTTGCTTATTAAAAGACATTCATTGTGCCAGGCATAGAAGGAACTCTTATATAACTTTTATAAACTGCAATTGCACAAAATTATACATGATGACTTTCTCTACAAATGATATTACTTTCTGTGGGAATAAGACCAGAAAGCGGTTAAGAAAGGTTCTTGATGAAGTGTCCTGGTTCGTTTAAGGACAGTTTGGGTGGGTGTCAGATTTGCCATACAATAAGCTTGTGTAAGCACTCAGTTGATCAGAAATGTTCCACAGTTTTTAATCAACTTGAAGGGACTTCAGACCATTTTTAGTACTTAAATCCTGCTGAACACAGCTGGTGTTGGTACAAACATTTATCTTCAACTGCTTGTGGAAGGTAGTTTACCTATAGCAGCCCCAGTTCCTGGGTGGAGAAAGGGGGACATCCAGTCCCTTCTCATACTCCAGGCCTCTTCTCTGCCCAAGGATATGTAAGACTTCAGATCAGATTGTCTGAATCCCCAACATTCACCTTGCATTTGCTGTCAATATGCCAGGAGAACATTTTTGCTGCAGAGTTAAGATATAACTTCTGTCTCCACTTGAAGACAAATGCTGTTGAATCGGTAGAGCAGGGACTTAATGCTGGGTCTTTCCCCTCCCGTGTCCACTGTAACTGTTGGGCCATCTTCTGTGCTGGCTGTAAGGAATTTGAGTCTCCTTCCTTTTGAATAATTTTGAGTAAAAATCCTTAATGGAGCTGGGAAAAAACTGCCAACACTATCACTGAATATGTGTTTTTCAGAACAAAAAGAAAAAAATATAGAAAATAAATTGAGTTCAAGTGAGTCAGTATTTTCAGCCAAAAGAAAATGGGGTTTTTTGGTGGAAAATGGAGACCAACCTCCTGTGGGGCTTTGAATTTATGAGTATTTGTAAGCGTACAGCTGTTGTGAGTTGAGAGCTTAGTCTTTCATTTCCAGAGTTTAAATCACTGAAACTCTATTTGAAGTATGTGTGCAGTTATCTCCATGGAGAAAAAAATGTGTTCCAGGAGAGCTATCAAATTAAGCTGGTGTTGTGCAGGCTTCTGGTGGACATTTCACCCCGAGACACCACCCACGGTTCCCTTTTCTTAAGATACAGTGGAACCTACACAGAGCTCTCTCTGACCATGTTTGCGTCATTCACGTGTGTGCTCTCTGTGAGCTCCCTGGTGATGTTTTTGCTTGCAAAACTCATTTCAGAATGTGAATTTCAAGCATATCTGAATTGTAAACAGTGTGGTATCTTTTACAATACTTTTGGATACTATTTGTTAACTGGATTTTGATAATTTATGGTAGGTTAAAGCATTGTTTCTCTCAAGCCTACCCCTTCTGGGCAAGGAGATTTTAGTTTCTAATCTGTGTAAAATGCAAAAGTTTAGAAGGTAATCACCAGCTTTAGAAACAGAATACTTATGATTTCTTTTTTTAAAGGCAACATAGCATAATAAACAAATTTTTAGGAGGTTTTTTTTGTGGCTAAAATTGCAGTGATGGCTTTCTTATAAAGTCCATCTTTTTTCTTTTGGTGAGATTCGTGATTTTTCTGTATTTCTGCCTATAGTTTTCCAGGCAGATGCTATATATATTAGGCTGGGATTAATTAAAAAAAAAAAAGTTGCGGGGTGTTATTTTCTTTTTTTGTTTGGGGTTTTTGCTGTTGTTTTTAAAATAAATATCAGGAAATCCTTGAAATTATCTACATCATTCAAATTTATAACCTAACTTAGTTTTTTTGGGGGTTTTGAGGTCTATGTATAACCATCACTTCAGTTCTTCCTGCATGTATTGACATTTTATCGGTATTGAAAAGTTCTCATTAATCTTAGTCGTTGCCTGCTATACAGTAAATCACACATTAAAATGCAGGTTAAGTGGACGCATATTCAATTTTGGGGTCCTCTAACAGGCTAATCTTATTGCGGAGTTCTCCATTGATACTGCTCTGCTATTGTAATGCTGAAAGTCAGATACTAATTAAAACTAAATTCATTGTGTAATGTTTGTACTTCTAAGGTTAGATTCTGTTTACCACATTCTTTAAGTCTTCTTTTTCCAAAGTGTGACATTAGAGCTTCTCCAATTTCTAAGTCATTAATGTGTGCAGTGTCACCTCTTTATTTATCTTTTCCTTCTAGGAATCGTAGAATCACAGAACTGTTTGGGTTGAAAGGGACTTTAAAGACCATCTCATTCCAACTCTGCCATAGGCAGGAACACTTTCCACTAGGCCAGGTTGCTCCAAGTCCCATTCAACCTGGCCTTGAACACTTGCTTCATAAAAAGGTCCAAGATCTGACAATACAGCTATTGCCTTGTCGGGGTTCAGAGCGTCTTTGTCCTTAAAACATTAATCAGAATCTAAGTAGAAGAGCGTGACTGGCACATTTATCTTGTGATATCTTACTGTGTTTGGGAAGGGGAGCCACATGCTCGACCCAGCAACTTGTAGTGGGAAATGGCAACAAAAAAAGAAAAATAGACTTTTATACTGTGAGAAAATTAAGGGCCTGAAACCCTTTATGAGAAGCAAAGACATTTAACATACCTGCAAATATTTCAAGATTGTGTGACATGCAGTTCAGTTAAAGGCAGGTTTTCTTGCATATAAAACATCAAAGGTGTGGAAATGGTGCCTCTGAGTTCGAGGTGGTGGGTTTGGGGTTAAAGCCCCCTTATCCTTTTGTTATTCTAAACTTAAAGTAATCATCTTTGAAATTCTCTAAATGTATAATTGATCAGAGAAGTAACAAGTGCTGTGCTTGCAGAGTTCAGCCTCATTGCAAGAACTGATCAAAACAGCACTTAAGCACTGAGCAGAAGTATTTAGTAGGACTGGTTCGGTGTTCCTGAGGACCTTTCTGTACTGAACTGGTGAGCTCAAAAGCTACAGTAACTTCTTTCTGGGAGAAGTAAAAGTTTCAAAAGCTTGAGGAATTTTAACTGGTGTTAATCTTCCTCCCAATCTACTTTCTTCCTATCTCTCTGTAGAGATACCATTCCTGGAAAAAAATAGGCTATATTTAAGATTTCCTCAAGATACATTTTACTCAAGTGAGTAAATAGTGGATATGAAAACCGTGGTCCAACTAATGGTTTCTCTCCCAGGGCTCCCAGTAATGGGTTTCAGGTTTACTGTCAAATGCGATGTTAAACTTAGCAGTTACATGGGGATTACACAGTCTTTACGGAGAATATAAATTGCAGATGCTGAAGTTGCATGGGCTGTGTTTTCACTCTTGGTAGTGATGAAAAGGCAGTTTATACTCTTGTATCATAAGGACACTATATAATGTTAGCATTTGGATTCATCTGACTGGCCAAAACAAGGTCAGCTGCAGTAAGTGAACACTTAGAAGTCATTTTTCAGATAAGAAGTCAGATTTTGTTGAGGCTTTTTAAAGCTGCATCAGCAGCCCATTCAGTCTAAACAGTTCAGGCTTATGATACAGTTGAGATGTGCCTAATTTTATATGTTATAAGTCACAAATGAGACCTTGAATATCTACAGATAAAAAATATATGTACATGCTTACCTTGTCTCTTGAGCATTTCTGTGTTTTTCTCTGCAATGATAGGGGCTATTAAAACAGGCATGCAGACATTGTTGTTACAGCATCCTGTATGGTATGGTCAAGCAAACTTACAGACTGAAACTATTTCTTATACTCTGCATAGGAACTGCCAGCATTTGACAGTTTACATTCTTTTTGGATGCAGATAACTTTGCATGCCCTAAAGGTTTATCAGTTTTGCTACTTCTTGAACCACTTACTTCCTGAACCACTCCTATGCTCTCCGGGAAGACCTTTGGGTACATTTCTGACAATTGTAACAGTGTTCCAGATTGAGCTGCTTATCATAATTCAAAGCCTATAGGTCACATAATGCTGGGGCACTACCATTTTCTTCATTCAACTTCTTCAAATAAAAGCCAAGAGAACAGTGAATTACTTAAATGAAGTTGCAGTGGGCACACTCTAATTTATACAAAAGAATTAACACTGTAGTATGCATCAGCAAAACATGCTTCTAAAATAAAAAATATACACTCGCAAAGTAATTCTTTTAGTCCCAGGGATCTGATTTAATTAGAACTGGGTGAAGATGGGAAAAAATTCTGTCTTGGAAAATTTTTAAGAATTTCAAACAGCTCCCTTTCTCTGTCAGGATAAATATGAGACTTTAAGAACAAAATAAAACAACTGCTTATAGGATGTTTCCTTCTGGACAGTGCCTATGAATTGGGCAAGGTATATGTCTAATGCACTCTCATCTCTGTTTTGAAACAGAAGATATTTGAAACAAAGTCTTTGACTCAGGTGAAGATCTGTCTCTCCAAACTGCCTTCTATTCCAGGTTACCTCAAATGGTGAGAATTTTGTTCTTACCTGCAAGCTTTTAACCAAAGAAATTTTGCTGCAACTAATCCATTTGGAAAAAATATTCTCTTTTAAAAATGATTTTTCAGAAAGCTTTGTTTAACTTCTAGATCATATTAAAATGTAGTAGTGCTCTTGTCAAAAATACTATATAAGGTGTGATAGCAGAAATCTTTTGAAGTGTGGTCAAGAAATGAATGCTAATTTAGTTTTTACAGAAAATAAAAAAATTTACCTATACTGATATTTTTAAAATTGATTTGGTGTTGGGAGCTTAATTCAGGGACTCCTTTCCACGCAGGCTGGGAAGGCATAACCTTTATACAGAAAGACCAAGGTAGACAAAAGGTGAGACTGGTAAAAATAGTTGTTACAGAGACCAGTAATTTGCATGAGCTGATTCTACCAAATCAGTGAAGAATGTCAGTTAAAGATTTATGTTCCCTGATCTTCTCATCAAGTCCTGAATGCCTGATGATGAAAGTGATATTTGAGTGGGGATCTGAAGAAAAATGAGTATAACTAGAAAAGCTAGGAATTGCAGCTTGTACTGCTTGCATATTTATATCTTGCATTGAATTTTATTCAGTTTTATTCACACCACATTCCATGAATATGTTCTTACAGGTGTACATGTATTTCATACATTCTATGTATGAAATTCTAAAAATGCTGTGAATGCAGTATGTGAGTGAAACTGAATCTCAAGACATGTCTCCATGTTACAGTGCAGCATCCTCCTAAAATAAATGGTGCTCCTTGCAGTGGTTTATTTCCACAAGCATGGTGAATTTTGGAGGATTAGAGACAAGTAGAGAAGGTAAGAGTGGTAGGATTATTAAGCAAAGCTTTGGGAATGGTGTCCTTTTGGGATGTTTGGTTAAGATATGAATTTGAGATGTGCTTTCACTATTTGTTATGTTCTTCTCAAAAGCTGCATCCTTGAGCAACACTTGGAATGCAATAGAATCCTGTCCCGCATAAAAAGGAATCTTAAATTCCATATGAAGAGGGATGAAGGCTAAGAGAGAAGGTGACTTCTGCAACAGTGAAAGCAGGGCCTGATTGGTTGTTTTTTTTGTATGGTTTTAGTTTGGGTTGTTTGGGGTCTTTTTGTTTGGGTTTATTGTGGTTTTTTATAGTCTGTCAAGCAGAGCGTGAGGATACTTCCAGAGCTTGGGATTGTTTGGATGGAAATTGTGCATTTGAAAATGGTGTTAAAATGGCTTAACACACAGCTTCTCAAAGGAAATTGCTGTAATAAATTAGAAGGAAGGCTCTTGTAGGATTGCTTTGAAATTGGAAGGGCATATCAGACATAAGACCTTGATTACAGGCAGGTAGGAGTTGGGTGGGGAGGCTCAAGAAACCTTCAGCCTTTCCTTTTTCCCTCGGTTGCCAGTGGAGAGCATTTGCTCAGGATTTTATCCTTTGATGTATGCACATGCAGAATATATGCTTGGCCTTTAGAAATAACCTATATATTTTGGTTAATCTCTGCTCTCAGCCTTCAGTATGTCTGCAGTAAATCTACTGATTTCAGTGAATTAGAGCTCTGTTAAAGAAAACCAATTAAATGTGGAGTTTAAAATGGATCCCACGCGTGCTTAAAGTTAAGCTTCTTCTTATGCTTTACTGATATGGGGCTTGCTACACTTCTGTATCCATGTGGGAATTAAATTGGTATAGAGGAACTAAACTGGCTGAGAAACAGTTTTGTGAATAGATGCATCTTCTTTGTGAGGGAAAAAGAAATCAGTGGGGTTTTTTTTTAAACCAGCAGTGTTACAGGCAACTATTTAATTGGAGATCCACCTACCAAAAGTGTCATCCAGATTCTATTTTTCTTGCTTTCCTGAAAGCAGTTTTATTTGAAAAACTTCCTTCCACAGATTTCCATTAATTTTCCTTAATACGTTAATGATAAAATGTACTTTACTTCAAACAAGAGAAATTCCTTGTGCATGTATTTTTGAGCAGGAGTATCTCCTATGAGCTGGATTAGCATTAAACCCCTGATTCTCTGTATTTCCTAAGATTTGGAGTTTAACAGACTGATGCAACACACTTGTTCAAATGAAGTAGAAAACTACATTTGAACATCACACTGATGGTGAAGCTTAATCTTTTGAACAGAAAAGAGTTGGGAAGCTTAGGAGAAATACATTCTTTGAGCAGTAGGATAAAGTCGTTAATTCAAAATTCACAAGGTTTTAAGCTGAGTGAAACCCAGCTCAATTGGGTTTCCTTTTCCTGCTACCGTTAGGTTGCTTGTGTGTTTTGGGGGATGGTTTGTTTGTTTGTTTTGGTTTTGTGTTTTGGGGGTTTTTAAAATAGTCTGTCAAGTTTTTCTAATTAATGACTGGGTATCTCTTGCCTTTACAGTGATAACCATGAGGGCATTTACAAATATTAGCTAAAATATACTTTGGCACTGATGACCAAAATATAAAGTATCAATTACGAATGTAGATGGAGGAAGAAGGAAAGGCCAGGCTGGCAAAACTTTTATTTTTCAAGGTATTATCTTAAACATAAAAGGTATATTCCTCTTATAAGGAAAACTTTTGATCTATGCCCAAATTACCCTGGCTGTGTCCTTGCACGAGCTTGGGAAGGTCTTGGGCTGGGAGTGGGTGGTGCAGAGTGAGGTCAAAACTATCCGAAATCTGCCCTTGCTGCTTCTGCTGGGGCTCCTCGACCTGCTATGAGGTGTCTCAGGGCAGGAGTCTCAGTAATGGTATCCTCTGCTTTTTTCTCTTCCTTGTGCATGTTTGGAGCTGAGATAGCGTTTCAACATCAACAGCCCTTGGCAGTGGTGTTGGCAACTGCAGCCACAGCAGGCTCACCTTGCCCCAGGGCCCCTGGAAATGCTCCCTCTTGGTTCCCTTGGAAACACAGTATTTTGTTACTACTTGCTGATGAGATGTGTCACGTAAAATTGTGTACCAAGTTAAAACAGGAGGAGAATAATCCCTCACCAATTTTAAATAAAAGCAATGAAAAGACCATTCAGGCTTGCTGCCCAATTACTTCTTGTAACTGCTTGGCTGGGGTGCCATGTCAGCACTAATCCAAGTTTTTCTCTCAGCCTTGAAACAGAGCTGAAACAAATCGTCACTACACTATAATGCATCCTGCAAGTGTGTTATTACTACAGGATACAGAATAATATACACTGTAACCTCAGGTTTGCCATGACATAGAGGTGAACAGTCAGCAAAAAAAATTAGTGCCATTTTTCTTAAACTTAAAAGTGTTGATAGTTATCAGGAATTTCTGGTGACACAAGACTGCAGTTCCTGGGCTTGTTCTATTTTTGGAAGTGTATGATGTTCTTTTATGAAAGTTACTGCAGAGCTGATTTTTATAGCACTATTTATTACATTTGTGGAAATTGGGGAGCAGAGTTAGTGAAGCAGATTGTCAGTGCTGTTCTGAGTATAACTAAGTACAGAATTCCCAAATTACAGTATTTTGATGATATAAGTTTAATAACTAAAACAATAGAAAACTTTGAGGAATCAGCATAAGACCACAGTACATAAGCAACCAAAAATGTGTTTAATGAATTTGGCTGAAGAGAAGAAGAAAGTAAAACAAATCTTTTCCCGAAGTGAGACAAGTGGCTGTTTTCAATGGCACAGCTCTCCAAGCCAGGATTCCGTATGCTGATCAAGGTCAATGCAACAGGTAAAATAACTTTACAAGACTAGCTGCAGAATTTTACAGCTGTGCCAGGCTTTAGAAAGACAATTCCTTGGAGTTTCTTCCTACAAACAAAAGACGTATGCATAATCTGAGAAAACAAAGCCATAGTAACCCAGGATAACTTGTGAGGCAGCACAGCACCTGTTCTGGTTTGGAAATGGTGGATTACCAGATGCAAGTATTCTGCAACAGAAGATTCTCCATAGTCAGTAATTCTTCTAAGAGCTAATAAAATTTTTGTTAAATGTATAAATACATGATATATGTACCCAGATTTTTGGAAAAGGACTTTTCTGCATTCCTAAAAATAGACTTCCTAAGGAAAAGGGCTGATTCAAAACAGTTCCTGTTAACTTTGTTCACTAAAATAAAACGTGGTGTTTGAATGGGCAACCTTTAATCACTCGAGGGTATGTATTTATTGAGTCTGTTTGCAGAACTGAAAGGATTTATTTGCATTCAGATGAATTACCTGTGAGATCAATTTTACAGGATCTGATCCTTAAATGTTAGTTTTGGAAGAAAATGGAAAGATAGGACTTGGGTTCTCTTAAAATTTTGAAAATAGTTCTAAAATTTTGCCAGCATTTGGGATTCTCTTCCAAATGGACAGGAATGCATAGTCGGGATATAGCTTTATGTGTTATGAATAAATTTTTTTCTTAACAGCTTTTAACATTAAAAATAGAACTGTGTATGGATGGTATTTGGAAGGCGTTACTGATGATGTTCTAGACATTTATAAGAGTGTTTCAACAATATTTCTTTATTTCAATAAAATAGACAAAAATTTCCTGTTCTCCTTTTCCCTGCTGGAGGAAAAAAAAAGAAGTCACTCATAATTTAAAGTTATAATTTGCTTATTGTCATGATATATGAATTATGTGACATATGAACATACTGGGTACTATTATTATTAGTCCTGGTTGATAAATGAACTCTTGTCTTCCATTTCCGACTTTAAGCAGCCCTGGACTATGATTTCTATGGACTAAGAGTACCTGAGGTACTCTGACATATCAGGAAGCAGATAAATACCTAAATTTAGTACTGCAGGTGTCATTGTCAGGATAAAATCCCACTACTGAAATAAAAAGTCTTAAGCACTTGCCTCTATTCTCAGTGCATATGAATCACTTCTGTTTGACTCTTTTTCCAAATTGCTGTCTCTTCAGGGAAGCAGGGGATAGCAATAATGAGGTTAAAAGAATCGAGACCGGCTGTGTGGAAGAAATATAAATAGATTCCAACTGTGGATAGCATGGATACAAAAGTTACTTTGTGGTCAGTGTCTGTTACATCAGCAGTCTAGGGCTTTGTTTTCCACCTTCAGTCAGTGACCCTTTCTTTACCAACCAGAGTGGCTGAGTGAGACTTCCTGAGACATTCAGAACCCTATTTTATAAATAAAATCTCCCATCAGCTTGCGAGGCTTAAGAGGAGCACTACACATTCATCACAGTCCTCCTTTTTCTCTGCATTCTGGCAGAGGAATTTATATTTGATGGTGTTGCATACAGCTGAGCAGTGTTTCTTCATATTCAGTCATATCCCTGTCTTAGAAATCCAGTATCAACAAAAATCTTAAAAGCAGTGGAAAATGAAAGGAAAAGCCTTGAAAAATCATCATATAGTAACGTGT
The DNA here is from genome assembly GCA_013389985.1 of Dryoscopus gambensis. Taxonomy (NCBI): domain Eukaryota; kingdom Metazoa; phylum Chordata; class Aves; order Passeriformes; family Malaconotidae; genus Dryoscopus; species Dryoscopus gambensis. The sequence goes on along the minus strand of WEIT01015667.1, from coordinate 5,293 downwards.
TGATTCTTCTGTACGTTTTTTTTAACTGCCAACATCATGACTGTTTCATGTGTATACATGCACACTATCTTCAAGAAAGATGGATAGTGAACCAGTTTCTTTTATATGTGAAATATGTAGAGCCAGCTGAGTGCAATGCTTATCAGATATGTAATGTAACATACAATATGGCTGTTATTTAAATAGCATTTCCTTACATATCTGAAAATCATCTTAAAATGAAGGATACTGGTGAAATGTTTTGTCTGATAAAAAACCAGGAAGATGAAATTAAGGCAAGGATATTTGTCAATCTCTCATTCTTAATAAAAGTCAGTTGCTTTTTTTCATACTTGTGGAAAGGGAGAGGAAGAACTTGGAGGTTTTGTGGTGGATTTTGACATAGTTGGTCTCTAGTCCAACCTCCTGCAGAAAGCAAGGTCAGGTGTAGGAACAGCCTGGGTTATTCAGGGCTTTATCCAGCTGGGTCTTGAAAACAGGGATAGAGGCAGCACAGCCTCCCTGGGCTCTGTTCCACTGCTTGCCTTTCTTCACAAGGTAAGTCTTTCCTTAAATCTTTTGTGACCTTGTCCCTCCCCCTTTTTTCCCCTTCCAATTTATTCCACTCCTCTTCTCCCAGCACACCACCTCTGTGAAGAGCCTGGGTACATCTCCGTGATGCCTCTCACAGGGACCAGAGGCTGATGTTGTGTCATTCCAAAGCCACATCTCCTCAGGCTGTAAAAAATTACCATTTTGTCAAGACTTTCATGTACTTGGTGGTGTTTCAGATATCTAGAAAGTGTCAGATGACCTAGAATCTGTAAGCATAAAGAGGAACCTTGATAGAGGTATATGACAGCTTTTGATCATTTACAAAGAAATAATTAATACAAAACTTCGCCAATTTTCTTGTTTTAGTACCTATACAATCACTGTTGCAGAATAATGGGAGATCCCTGGCATCAGAAACGATTACAGTTTATTGTTACAGTGTAATGATAGTGGTAAGTTTTCAACATGTTAGGAAACAGGACTTAACAAAAATCCTAAAAATCTGTTTTTGAAAAGGAAAATACTAATCTACAAGTATAAATAGTTTAGCTGGCCATGCATTTAAAAATAAATCATGGTCTAGGGAGGGTTGTTTGCATGTGAAACATGTACAATGGTCCCTTAATCCTTTTTGTGAAGTCACACAGAAGCAGGCAAGGTTCAGTAACTAAAAAAAACCCTCTTCAAAGTGTCATAACTTTTCTGCATTCAGAAATATCCAAGGCCAAATTCAAAGGTAGGCTCTGCTTGCCATGTGTTTGCTTCAAGTGAACTAAGTGTGTGGATACTTTATTTTGCAGAAGTGATATCATAAGTAAAATGGAGGAAATTTTTCCTAAATTATTACTTCAGGTTTCAGAGCTCGAAAGACTGGACCACCTCCAGTTGTCACTTGCAGTGTGATTTATTTATTGTGCTCTTAATTATTATTCCTGGACACATGGATGCAAAGCAACAGGTTGTCATTCTTTGATGCAACATGAGCTTCCTCACTAGCTCCAGTGAACCAAAATGCACTCTGTATTAAATTTTCAAATTTTGAATGAAACAACAGTCTTTGATCAACAATAGTGACTATGTATGAGGTGTTTTCACGGAAAATCTGCTCTCTCTTATCTTTTCCAATTAAATGTATACCTTGGACTAAGTTTTCCTGTCTGGAAACTGCTGCAAACTTCTATAGTTTTCTATGCACCTGAATCAAAAGGGATGTATTGCACATGACACAGGGGATTACAATGCATGAAAGCACTGAAAATTAATAATTTTAGGTCAGGTCTAATTGTGATAGGATCTAATCTCTTACTGAAACATTTTTAGTTTTGTTAAGGTATCTTTGACATTAAAAAAACCCCGAACTTGAAGCATTGCCAGTAAGAAATGTCTAATGTTCGCTGTGATTCTGTTACATTATTCTTCATGGGAAATCCCTTTTGCTCTTGTTCAAAAACTGGTGTTTTGCTCTCTTGTGCTGTAGTAAGCCTGGGAAACAGAAGGGCCACGTGCAATGGAGGGACTGCGTATGCATTTAAGGATGTAAATGAATGCCTCCAGTCCTGATTTTTCCTTCTGACTAGTGTTGGCAATTTAGGTGCCAATTCCTAGCCTCCTGCTATTGTTTTCCCTGTGCCGTATGATAAATGAAGGAGGTCCTGGGAAATGTAAGGCTCTTTTGGAGTGGTGCTGTCCTTTCAGATTGGAGCTGCCTATGGAGGAAAGGCTGAAGGAAGGGTGGATTGTGATCTCTGCAGAGTCTGAGCAATGATAGTAAAGCTGCTTAGACAGTCAGTCTGAAAGCAGGTTATGATGTAGTTCTGAGTGACTACTAGAACAGAGCAGTTTCAGTTAATCAAGGTTATAAATGCCACAAGGTTATTTCGTTTCCATGTTTGATTACAAAAGTTTAAATGTGTCTCTAAACCTTTCAGAAGTAGATTATTGTGTGCAGTTCATAATGACATATATAAAAATGTTTTACTGAATGTTGGAGACATTTTAAAGCTGTCCCCAAGAAGAAAACCCAATGACTATTTACCATAATATGACAGTATTTTTTATTTGGAAACATTGCCAGTCATTTTCTTCCCAGTCCTGAAATGCTTGTTGCAAGCAATGAAATCCTCATCTTCTGTTTTATCAGCCTGCAATAGTTTGCAATACAGCATGCTGGGGGGTGATCATATAATTCGAAGTGTAAATTGTAAAAGAAAAATGCGTTTGTTTACCTGGGTCTCCTGCTGTTGTTGAAATAAGCAATAGAGCAGTGCATGTCACAGTTAATTTGCATAATAGAGGAATAGGAAAATATCTAGATTTTATTTCATTCTGCTCACATTAACTTTAGTGCCACAGCTTTGATTAACTTTAGTGAAAAGAGGCTGGATTCTTCATGGTCCATGACTTCTTAGCTCTCTACTTCTGAATAACTGTTTACTATCAGAAAGAGCTCATGTACCAGGCGAAATTAAATGCTTCACCTTGAGGTGGTTACTAGTGATAATGGAACTGTGCTGGTTAAGAAGGACCTAATTCCTCTTCTTTCCCAATTCTTNAGGTGGGGAATTGTAATGACGCCCACCTTGTTGCTTCCAGAGAAACTGAGGACAGAAAGAAGTTTTAGCACAGATGTCAGGTGTTTGCAAGACCAGGCCCTTTATTTGCATGTTCCCTTTGCCTTCAGTGTGATTCACTGTAGCTTGTAAAGATCTTGGACAATGGTGTCAGTGAAATNAGCAATCCAAAGTATGGTACAAACTGGTTTTACTCACAAAAGCAAGCTGTTCCCTGCAGCTGAGCAGGAGGGGGTTAACACAGAATGTGGCGTTTTCTTGGGAGCCACTGCTGAAAGTGGTAAACTTGGGAAAGAAGGTGGGGAATTGTAATGACGCCCACCTTGTTGCTTCCAGAGAAACTGAGGACAGAAAGAAGTTTTAGCACAGATGTCAGGTGTTTGCAAGACCAGGCCCTTTATTTGCATGTTCCCTTTGCCTTCAGTGTGATTCACTGTAGCTTGTAAAGATCTTGGACAATGGCGTCAGTGAAATCACTGACTCTGGATGAAACATTTCTTTCTAGAGCTGGTCATCATGTACAGTCCCCCCTAGAGACTGAAAAAGCTCCCAGGTTAGATGTCTGTACATTGAATTACAGTGTAAAAGGAGCTCATTATTTCTTACCTTCAATAAAGCTGTCTGTGTTACCTAAGAATAGTTAAACAGAGAAAAGGAGCGGTAGAAGCTAAGAGTAAACACTAATGTACCTTTAACATTAATAATTCACTGCATCATTCATAATTTAAAGCTTAGTGAGAATTATTTTGCTTTATCTTGTATCACAAACCAGTTGAAAAGAAAACTAAGCCTGATTGTTCTCCAAAGACATGTACTTACATTGGTGTTCAGCTCAATTTATTCAGCCTTTCAATTTCAATGCTTTAATTTAAGTTGCAGTGTTTAAATTGAATATAATAAATTATCATTCTATTTTTTAATAGCTGTATTTTGAAGTTAGCGACAAAAGGTAGCCTAGAATTCTTCTGTCAGGTTGGAAACAATGCTCAACAGCCACTCCCTATCCCTGTTCATGGTATTTACTCATGATTTTATAGATCTCTGCCATATCCCCACTCTTTT
>WEIT01015665.1:218-19006 GCA_013389985.1 Dryoscopus gambensis | reverse complement strand
TTACAGTGCTACATTTGCACACCCAGTCTTTGGAAACATCCAGCCGTTGGAATGAAGCTCAGCATGTCCAAGGACATAGGCCTAGTGGAAAAAAAATTGCTGTGCACATACCCCATCTCCAACAAGTGCCTAGCAAGGACATGATGCTGGAGTATTAAAGGGCTGAGGTTTAATTCTCTGCCCAGCTTTTCCCTGAGACTCTGGACATGCTGCTCAGGCATCTCTAATGGTTGATAGGAGCTTGTTTCCAACCAGAGGTTAACTTGGCTACCATATAAAAGAGCATCTCCTGGTGCTACAGGTGTGGACAGTGTAAGTTCCTGCAAAATTCTGAGACAATGAGGCACAAAGATCACTGGGAGTGAAGAGAGGACAGGAAAGAGAAAAGGCAGATATAGTAGTTGATTCCTTTCTTTAAAAATGATATTTTACAAACAAATCTTAATGTCTGAGATTTCTGATGCTTATTGTTTTTCTTTCACTATCATCAGATGCGCGAATATGACCTTTTTGCAAAACAAGCCAAGTTTACAATTTGTTTTTCAATACAGCTAAAAATAAGAAGCTAAAAATAGCTTAAATTTTCTGCTTGTGCTAAAAAAACATCTTCTCAAGTGTTCTCTACTGTCTTCCAATATAATCAAAGTGAAGGAATGAAATACCCAAATAACACAATCATGCCAAAGTCAAGGAAATCAAAATTTGGCCTCCTACCTGCATTTTGTAGAAAACTGTCACAACTGTCTCCCAAATAACTTTTATAGATGAAAAAAGAAAAACTGACTTCAGTTTAGTTTATGTTTGTCTCAGGAAATGTCTTTACTGATAGCATCTGTGCTCTTCTGCACTCGCAGCGAGCAATGTGACTTTGCCTTTCATAATGATTTGCTCACATGCAGTCCAGCATTCAGCCACTTGGTATTTCTGTATAATCTGAAGTCGTACTTAAACTCCTGTTTTCAAGTTAAAAGCAGAGCTGACATAAAAACTCTCTATAGTCTGTAGGTGCATTAATCAGTAAAATTCTCCCAGTTTAAAGCAGACAGTTGTATTGTTTATCATAGCAAATAAAGGAAGAATCAGTAAAAATGGGGAAATGCCTGTAATTCTTCTGAATATATGTAAAATACTTCTTTTTGTGAAATCATTTTCATCACTTACTATTTTTATCTCAGTTATTTGCCTTTTCTGTGACTGTTTCAGAACGAGGACTTTTCTGTTCTTGGCTTCACAGCTCATAACTTTTATTACTAGGATCAACTCTCTTTCCTTCTCACCACGTTTTAAAGAAACCAGATTTTTATGATGTGGTAAGTATTATTGAGCACAGTATAAGTGAATTCTTGCCAGAGATTTCATTATTACTTCCTTAAATTTACATCCTACATTTATAGCACTATGTTGGCTTTTAAATTTATTCCCAAAGTTATCTAGACATTCATGGACAGAAAACCACTGTTCTATCAAAATTCTTGAGGATATGCTTTCCTCTGCTTCATTTCTACGTTCTCCTTGGTTTAGAGGTTTTTTATTTCGATTGAGAGCATTTTTTTTCTCCATTTACAAACATATATGCAAGGAATTGAGCAAGGTCACAAGGTGTTTTTCCTTCCTCATTTTTTTTCTGTAGGGTATTATTACATAGAGAAACTGTGGTAAGAAATTACCATCTGATCTGATATTTGTGTTCTGCATTGAGTACTCGATAAAATGAACCAAATACGTCATCAGAAGATGGATGATTTTGTGGATAAGGCTCAACCCCTCTACAATGAACTTTATATCGCATTTACAGGCTTCCTGTGGGCTTGTCTATATTGAAGAAAATGTTGTGTCATGAAGAAGTCCTTGGATTAGTGCCAAACCAAGGCTGCACGTCCACAACAAATAGTGCAGTGCTGAGGAGACGTATTACCTTGAGACTCCAGAGCAATGCTGAGGATAACGAGCTTCTCAGCAAGGTGCATTAGCACTGATGGAAATATCATCTCCCAGCTTGGAAGCTTGCCTGGCTTGGGTCCACCCAACTCAGACAGTTTTGAATATTCCTTGTTCTGTCCCTCTTTCAGGGACTTCTAGCAAGTGGTTTTCCTCTGTTTCTATTATTGTGCTTCCTATTACTCCCCTACAATATTATTATTTTGGAAAATTGATGGAAATGTATTTCTTTCTGCCCATTCAAGTTGCAACTGATCTATCTAGAAATCCCTCTCTTTTTATATATTTAAATAGAGCCCTGCATTACAGAATCTAAATATCACTTCAAAAGAAATAATAAATAGAAATCAAAATGGTCAGAGGCTGAGGGTAAATAAAGTCTGTATGACACTGAATTGGTGGTCAAAATAGCCTTGGTAGTCAGTAAAACACCAGAAAACAGAAAAAAATGTGTGCATTTTTAAATAGATTCTTTTCCAGTTATGCAAGACAGGAACAAAACAATATGATGGAAAATAAAAGCAATAAACTATGTTATATTTTAACTTAGTTTTTATTTTGTTACCAAGAAAAAACCCCACATTACTGCAATACTTAAGCTATTATGTTGGTTTTTGTTGTTTTTTGTTTTGTTTTGTTTTTTTCCCCCCCCCAGAGGCTAGATAATTCTTTAATTATAACAGGCTGAGAAACTCTGCTCAGGCTATGCTCTAGCTAAAAAAGGCACCATAGAATATCTTTCCGTGAATAAACTGGGGATAACCAAGGTATTTCATTTACAATCTGTACTAACTTCCAGACAAACCCTCTTATAACTTTTTAGCCCTTTTTGAGATTCAGAGAGCTTACAGAAAAGCTCATCTAAGAAACTTTTCAAATAATAATAATAGTAATCATCATAATTAAAAAATACATGTGTTTCTAATATAATATCATGATAATACTTAAAATAATTTATAAAAAATATCAATCCCTCTCTTGTAAGTAAGAGGCCTGTGTAGTCTATCTTGTTCAGCTTAGAGAAGGAACCCCTGTCCTTATTGTCCTTAGCTGGCTTTTTCCTTTCTTTTTTTTTCTTTTTAACGCAGCAATTTCACATTTGTGTATTGCAGTGCAGGTTGAGATGCGCCTCAAAGACCTTTTCAAGCCTTCTGAATACCCAGCAATGGTTAAAGCCTTGGTGGAGTACACAGAGCTCTGCTAAATGATTCTTCTCTTTACTCCCGGATAGCCCGCTTGGCATGAAATATAACACAGCTGAAGTCCAAGAGACCACTTTGCCACTTCAGAATATGATTAGTTTATCATCACTCAACAAAGCCAGCTGCTTCAATACAAACCACTGCCACCTCCAAACACCCCCGCCACACCCCTATTTGCCCAGGAGAGCCAAACTGTGCCAACTTTACTAAAATCAGTGTCAGGTGCTAGAAGCTCACACCCTGTGTGTCATTCGAGGCTTGTCTCTTCATTAGTATAATAAATATCTCAAGGGAAGTGTTCTGGTACTCAGAAGGCATGACAAATCCTGAGTCACTCACACCACTTCTTTTAGTACGTGAGTGTTTGGGCATTGCCTTTTCCCCTGAAGGTCTCCTTTTTAAGCACATCTTGAGTCAAACTATTTTAACATACAAGATATGAGACCAGCTTTGCTTTTAATATGCTTCCTCCAAATGTGACCACCATTTTCTGGGTCTTAGCTGTGCTAGTTTTTGTTCATGCAATGAAATCATATTTCATCTTCTTATCTAAAATGTACTGAAATGTATTGAACAACCTCATGTGGTTAAGGAAAACCATACTCTTACCTACTACGTTTAGAATTTTAAAAAGGAAAAATTAATTTCAGTGCAGTAGAACTGCTGCTTAGAGATTTATGATGTGGTCTGATGGACAACTACACACAAACCATGCCATTATCATCCTAGCTAAGCAAGGCATTTGGGCTTTTCACAGCAGAACAGTAATGGTAATTGATTGCAGGTGTTCCAGGCAGTGAGCAGAACTGGGATACTTCACTTCTTCATCCTGCCTCAAACAGCACCCCATCAGCAGGCGGATGAATCGGACTGGTCTGTTTGGCAAGTACTGAACTCGTGACATGTCTGGAAAACAACAAACTCAGAACTTGCTGGGAGATCTTGTTTTCACTAATAGTTCTTCTATGACTTATAAAGTTTGCTGTTGCAGTGCACGTTGCCCTCGCCACAGCCCCTGCACCGGGCAATTCCTGGTGGGTGAGTGGCACTCAGAGCTCTGTACTCTGACATCTTCTGCTCACTGCGAATCCCTGTGCCCCCGCAGGATCTGCCTTTTGCATATTGTTATAAGTTCAAGGTTTGCCCCACCCAGTTTTAGGTAAATCCTGATGTTTATGTATATCCCGTATGGAATATGTATGACCTCCGGAAAGTTCTGTTAAGTTCAATGTTCCATTTGTTCATTCAAACAGAAACCTCCCCTGAGATTTCCTCTTTGGATGTGCTCCCTGTCATTTCATGGTGTGCAGGGCTCTACTGGTTGTAATCTCTCTGTCCCGCCCTTTCTGGCACTCAGAAAAAAGAGTTTGCAAAGTGCAGGCTGGCGTCTTTGTTGTCCAGTTTTGGTTCCAGTAAAGGCTGCAGAAAAGATCCTTCTCATCTCCTGCCTTTGTCTACGCCATTTTTACACCGAGTTTGCAGTCCTGATCCCCACGAAGGGTAAACCAGCTCTGGTTTGTTACTTTCGTAACAAATTTCTCCCCGCTTATTGCTGTGAGCTCCCGGACTCCAGGACACCTGAAACAGCAGAAAGGCACAGCTGCTCTGGCCGGGTGACTTGCAGACTGTGTCAGCTTGTGACTTTTCCTTTCTCAGCAGGAGTCTCTTGCATTTAGAAAGATGCAAATAAAAGTTTAGATTTGTAAAATGTAGAAGGCTTAGGGAAGTCTTGGGCATTTGAAGGAGAGGGAAAAGGAGAGGGAAAAGGAGAAGAATAGGGAGTATTTGACAAGGACTGACAGTGGGGTGAGAGGAAATTGTAATGGAAAATCAACTTTCACCATATGTAAATTGTGTAAGGTCCACTTGATTCTTTACCGTTATAGTTGCTCCTCGATGGTATAAAAGAACTAAAGCTTTGGTTTGCTTAAGAAACGACAGACTTCATTTAGGGACTAACAACTCACTTGAAATAAAAATCTAAAATGTAATGAAATATGCTATTCAGTGTCATGAAATATTTTGTTTAATCTTAAGAAGCCTTATTTTACCTTAAAAATATCCAAGGAATATTGTATTTTGACATTAAAATTGAAAATCTTGCCCTAGACAATTTAAGGAACAAGTTGAATTAAGCAGTTTGCTTCTGAAGAACAGTAGGTGAAGAATAAGAATTGGTTTTGACTCTCATTTGGGCTGGCTGACAGCTAGATCCTGTTGAAGCTAACAGTTTGTGATGAGTTAGTTCCAGGGCTGGAAGAACTGCTTTTCTCACACAAGCATATTTCCTGAATTTGATTAAAATTTACAGTTGTATTTTTGGTGAGTGAATTAGCACAGAAAAAGACCTCACAAATCTATTTAGTCTTCCAGCCAGGTATGAACTGCCTGTGCTGCCTCTGCTCCTCTGGGGATGATTTTGAATCCTGACCAGTTCAGAGCCATGAGTGAGATGCTTCTGTAGTCCCTGGTGGTGCACACAGGTCAGCACCATTTCATTCTTATGGCAGAGAGGGACACAAAAGGTAGTTTGTCAATTTAATACCATCTTTATGTTCAGCATTACTGGGACCAGCAAGGTGCTATGGTTGTGTGACAGTGAAATACAAATTGACCTGGACTACAAAATGATTTCTGGATTAAGTAAAATGGCTGGGAGGAAGCACGCAAACAAGAATGAGACGGAAATCAAAAGGAGTGGTAAGATGAGTACTTCACTAGGTCTTGATGAACTTCTGCTAAAACCAACAGGGATTTCACTTACTAATTTGATGAAACTTGAAGAGAACTTCAAGGACTGAAAGGTCACAAAAGTAAAAGTGAAGAAAGGAAATGGAAGCACGTTAACATTTGATGCTGCCAGGGAAATTTGATGAAGGTGAAACAACATGGGCAGAAGTATTTGGAAAGGAGATTGATGCTCTGGCTTTGTGAGAGAACTGTGATTATAGGGTGTTTATCTAGGACAAAATGAGAAGACTGAAGGCACTGCATCACTTAGGGAAGGTGTAGTTAGTAAATTCTTATGATGTAGCAGAGAATGAATAGAGAGAAAGAAGAATTCTGCAGACTGGAAAAATTATAGTACATTTGTATATTATAGCTTACTCCGTAATATAGTTTATTGTATTTTAGCAGTTTGTTACTGGACATAGAATGGCTACTCATTATTTGCAATGCCTTCAGCTACATATGGGACAAAGTTGTATTACAAACTCTAGCTTTACACAGTTGGACTGTTTTAGGGTTTCCAAGGACCTGGGAGGTGCATGCGCTCCTGCAGTCAGCACCATTCTTTGCAGCCTGACAGAGAGAACTCTCCATTCCTGGGTTCCCTCACTATATCTCTGGATGAAGCTCCCTGGGGATCTGAATATGCAAGCTGTTTTGCTTTCTCTGTTTCTGGCAGGACGAAACACTCAGTTTCACCCTGGTTCTTCCTGATTCCCAGCTCTAGGTGTAACACAAAAACAAGGCTATGTTGACTAAAACACAAGGTTGAGCCCTTAACTACACTACTTCAAGCAAAAAGTTGTGTGTAAGATAAAAAGATAGCAAAATTCTGTCTCCTGGTTGCACAGCATCTCCTTTGCTCAGCTGGTTCACCGTCCCTCACCAGCACGGCTGTGGCCAGTCATGACTACAAAGGGATCCAGTTTGGGCTACATCTGCCAGGTGGATCCTATGGTCTGCAGACCAAGTCTCATTCCAAAAACTATTTTCCATTGAGTTATATTTTAGGTACAAATGTCCATGACTTTTTGTCAAGGTTTCAAACTATTCAGCCATGAGAGGAGTAGACTATGAAAATGTCATTCAGAACTCTGTTAGGGGTTAGTGCCACAGGTGCTCTTGTTCCTAGTTATTAGCCTTTGCACACGCAGTTAAGGCCACTAACAAACATTGATTACATGTTGTACAAGACAGTAGTTTTGTATGTTTTATGGTGCAATGGATTTTGGTTGTGCTTGCAGCCTCCATTAGAGACTACAAAATATCTAACCCAGTAAGAGATGATGAGACATGAATTGACATACACAGTTGTATTAGCTCAGGTTTTAGCATCATGATAGAAAGGTTATTTCTGGGATCCCCACCTGGATGAGTGTTTAAATACCAATGTAGGAAACTCTGGCAGAAATCAGAGACTTCCAGTCCTCAATATCCTATGAATTTTTATACCGCCCCTGCTGAAGTTTGATGACACTAATGTCAGTTTTTCATCTGTCAAAGTTGCTATCAACAAATATCAAATTTTTTGGTCTTTAATCAAAAAATGGTAGTGTAACTTTAATGAAAGATTTAGTCAGTGCTTGTTACATTTATCTCAGCTGCTGTTGTGCAAGACACTACAAGAAAACTCTGTTTGTCAAAAGACTTTAAGATCAGAGAGAAAACTAGTACCCAAGTTATTTCATTGATATGTTGCCAAATTCTATTTTATAATGGACTTAGGGAATTGTCCTGATTTACTGAAATTAAATAAAGATGGAGCACTTCTTGGAATCTTTGATAATACTGCCAGCAAGTGAACTGCAGTGCTATAGCTGCAAAAAACACATAACCACTATAAAAATGTAGATGTCAAGAGTAAAGGAACTGAAAAAAATCCATGACTTACTGCCTGTATTAGATTAACAAATTTCTGTTTTAGGAAATAAAGGACCAGTTGTTAAAAATGTACCACTGATGTAACTTTTATAATAACTGTAAGTATACTTCTATAATCCACAATTTACATTGTTTTGACTTTGCTGCATTCCCATATCCTGTATCTGTCACTCTCTCCTTTTCTGGCTGTATAAAGAAATAAGTTATGTTACTGACAATTTTCTTTATGTTCAATAAAAGCTTGAAATAAGAAACTCAATTTGAGACAAGATGTTTTAATTAATGATAACAAAGCTGAAGATCATTCTGGTGGGAAAATATTAGATACATTTATTGTTCTCCTCAAATAAGAAATGTATTGCAAAGAAACACCAGAAATTCTTTGTTGATCACCTTCCTCACATATTCAAAAACTGAAAAAACCCACCTTTTCTTGAGTAAGAACTCAAGGAACTTTCCTAAGGAAACAAAGATATACTCTTAACACTGCTAAATCTGTTGTAGTTAATATGTAAGGCCTTAAATTAATTAAGCTGATCTCTGTTTTCCCCCATCTTTTATTGATTCCATCTGGACTGGTCGGAATGAGAGGTCTCATCAATGCTTGTGTGCCGTTCAGCTACAGCCTGTACGGAATAACATACGCCTGTGTCACCACAGATGTTATGAGACAGAGAGAAAAATAAATACTGTAAACTAAGGAATAAAGGGCTATTTTCCCCTCAGTAATTCTTATTCATAACAACGAATTAGCATGACTTTAATACCAAGTCAGATGTAAGGAGCAGACAAACCATGGTCTCAACAAGGCAGGTACTTCCAGAGATTTGACTGCATTAGCATCTCCTTGCACTTTTTACTGACTGTTGGTGACTATGCGGGTAGTAAATCAGTAGGAGACCTGGAAACTCTATCCAGTATCCATCCATCGTGTTATACATAAGATTATAAAAGCTTTGAGGATGCCTAAATTTGCAGACCACACCAAAGTTATCCCTACTACTCTCTCATGCAGGGCAAACTCTTCCTTGGCTGTCTGTGAAGGGTCACTTTTAATGTGTCTGCATTGACATGGTCCAGGTTGGAGGCATACTTTTGAAGTGAATCTCCTGATCATCCCTTCATGAGACTCATCTGCAGTGAGGGGATGAACAGGCTTTCTTTCAGATCATGTGCTCCAGAAGGCAACCAGTGTACTGCAAACATCAGTGGGTGTTGAATTCAGAGGACCAGACTCATGGTAAAATTCAGAAGATCACAGACTGGACACCTAATTCTCAGGACCAGCTGCTCCATTCTGTAGAACCTCCTATTTCCCTGTGCTAGTTGCAGATAAAACTTAGACTTTATATTGTTCTCCAGGTTTGTCCCTATGCACCAGCAGCTGACAGAGAAGGGATGCATGGAAGAATCAGAAGACAGGACTAGATTGTTTCTCCAGGGATTATTTTCCAAACCGTCTGATCTCAGCTGCATGACTGAGGAGTGTCACTATACTGAAAAAGAGGTAACTAATGAGGTCAATAAATTGTTCTTTTCCCTGGCATTTTTACAGTGTCCACAATGTTGGACAAGACAGAAAACAAAGATAACAAGATTTCCTAAAGGGTGCCTGTAAACTTGATTTAACACAGGATCAGAATTTTTGCTGGTCCATCTTCATGTAAAAATTCACTGTTTTTAATAGACTAAGCCAAACATGCTGTTAGATGAATTGTTTCTATAGCCAATACTAGAAAATGTGCGTGCTTGTTTTGTATGATAAAACAGTAGTTTTGTGCACTTTAACTGAAAAGCTCATGTCAAAACCATTCTCATTAAACGTGTACCAAAATCAGAGACAGAAATGATGGTGTGTAAATAATTTCAGAATAAGGCCATATAGTATTTTGCTTTACATTTACTAAACAAGACTGTTGTTGTTTGTGTGTTTTTAAATTAAATGCTGAGCTTTTTAATTAAGAAAAGCAATATCTATAATTATTAACTTTGACAGATAAATATGTATTTCTTTCTTTTTCTTAGTTTTTCTTGGTGGGATAGCATGAGGGCTAAACACATTGGGAAAAGTTACCTCACACTTCCTTTGGAATCAAAAAATTAGAACAAATTAAAAACTGAACTCTGCTCAAGGTTAGACATATTACAAGTGTCAAGTGACATGTTCATGCAAAAGAGAAGTCCATATAAAATATCTGGTTTGGAAAAGTTTTGTTAGAAAATTAAGATCAATAAATATGGGAAAAAGGATTTTCTTGGGGGCAAAGATTTACTAGGAGAGAGAGAGCACACGGTGAATTAAAATCATTGTGAAAACACTCCGCTCTGCCGGGGACAGGGAGATGTTCCTTCGCTAACATAATTCTCTTTTAAATGAGTTAGTGCCATCCAGATCTTTTAAGTTCAGTGCAAGCAGCTTCCTTTGGACTGTGCTTCCTCTGCAGGTGTGGAAGCAAGAAAGCCTGAGGCTGCAGTATTTGCTGTGGATCCAGCAGTGTAGCCTTAGACCAGCAACTTGCAGCAAAACCCGCACTGATTTGTGCTTGCTGCTGTTAAAGCTTGCTGATTTGTTTAAGACTTTGCATAAACATTAGATCTTTTATAAAAGCCAGATTTGATCTATTTTTTCCCATTTTTTTTCAGAGTTATGAATTAATCTACTCAAAGTATTCCTTTTTTTTTTTTTTTACAGGGAAAAGAGGGCAATCACAAGGACTGTCAAATATTACTCATTTTGAATCTTACACTAAACCTCATTCCAATACCACTGGAAGCAAAAGGAAGTTTCTCAGATGATTTCAATATTATGGGCCCATAGTAGACTGTGAGATTGGGAGATACTGAGTGACATTCACTGCCACTGAAATTAAAAGCACATCCAGCTTTTCACAAGCTGTTAGACTGAACTGATTTGAAGCTCGAGTTGAAGATTTTGGAATTAATTTAAAATTGAATCTAACCTCTCGGATTACTATTCTTCATATTTATTGAATTGATTTAGAATGTCTATTTAGAATTAAATGACTTCTTACTCTATCAAACTGCCATTTCTACATGCCATAATAACATTTGCCCTATCCCAGGAAACTTTTGAACTAAGGGCAAGGAATCTGTGAGAAAAGATAGCATCATATGAGATACATGCTGTGGGAAACTGAGAAAGAGGCAGTAGAAAAGTAATATAAAATGTAGTCAGAAAACTGTCAAAGAAAGTAAAAGAATAACAAAACCAAGCTTATTTTAGAACTTCATGTTAAAACATATCATAAAACTTTTGGAGCCATGGACACACCACACACACACAGACATATACGTACGTATATAAAGATTTTTGGAGACATGGACTTTTTTTTTTTTTAAATAGAGATAACTTTCTTTATTCAGCATGCAGATTTTTCTTCCTAATGCTACCTCATATCTATGAGTTTTATTCATTTTATCTTATGACTCGTATTTTTCAAGTAACAAACATTTTGTGATTTTTTTTTGCTGGAAACTTACTAAAGGTACCTGATTTGGGGCAAGTGACTTGCAAATGCTCTTTAAAAATAAAGGAGCTTCCCAGTCCTGATCCACTTAAATACACACAACATGCCCGCTTCATACATCAGCTGAGTTTCTGCTTCATTCTTCTACTTCTATGGTAGTAGGTAGGAGTGAGGAATTAGTAAGCTTTCCCTCTGTGCCACCTGGAAAGAACTGTGGAGATAACAATTGTCAATAGCAGAGAAGAACTGAGAGACATTAGTACAAAGACATCATTGTCTTCAAAGTGAGCTGGAACAAATTCATGAGAAGATTTTGGAAAGAAAAGAGACCGTTTTTCGCTTGAAAACATTTAGGATTTGTGCATTTAAAACTCAAACACTGCAAAGTACACGTGGAGTCATTTTTAGACAGTAAATTTGGAGATTAACATATTGAAGATGTCCAGGAGAAGATGCTGTAAAATGCTGCCCGCATTACCTCACAAACTTCTGCTCTTTCTTTGAGATTCCTTTGTTCCCAGGTTTATGTGGACAGTGGCCATCTTTAGCTATGCTTATGATAAGTTATTAATCTGGCTACATTATTGATAAAAATGAATACATACAGAAATCAGTAGGAATTTAGACCTGTAGTGTTGTTGTGTAATCAGAAATTTTTATAGTAAAACTCTTTTTTGGATTGGAAAATGTTACTGAAAATGAACTATTAGGAAAATTAATTTTGATGGAGTACTAATTTTAAAAGATGTGAAAAAAAGTCAAATTCTTAATTAGCCTTCCTAAATTAAGTCTCTTTTGTGTATCTTTAATATACGAGATACTTCCCCAAAATTTCTATTAAAAAAAATAAAAACCCCTCAAACAGCAACCAAATAAAATCACCATTACTTTGTGGCACAAAGTAGGATTCAAATGTGAAACATCTGTCTGCCAACTGCTGCCACACCACCATGCCTTGCTCCAGCAGACTGAGGTGCTGTCACTGAAAACATCCTTTGACTTATTGCTCATGCCAAGACTTAATGCACCTTGAATCCTGTGCTCAGTTTTGGGCCCCTCATTAAAAAACAGACCCTGAGGTAGTGGAGCATGTCCAGAGGACAGCAGAGGTGGTGAAGGAGCTGGAACACAGATCCTGTGAGAAGCAGCTGAGGGAGCTGAGGTTGTTCAGCCTGGAGAAGAGGAGGCTCGGGTGACATCTTAACTCTCCCTACAGCTCCCTGAAAGGAGGGGATGCGACGTGGGGTTGGACTCTTCTCGCAGGCAGCCAGGGATGGAACAAGAAGAAATGGCCTCAAGTTGTGCCAGGACAGGTTCAGGCTGGATATTAGGAAAAATTTCTTCACTGAAAGAGTGGATAAGTATTGAATGGGCTTCCAAGGAAAGTGGTGGAATCACCATCCCTGGAAGCGCTCAAAAAACGAGTAGATGTGGCACTTTGAAATATGGTTTAGTGGGCATGGTGGCATTCAATCAAAAGGTTGAACTTTATGATCTTGCACATCTTTTACAACCTTAATGATGCTGTGATAACCAGTTCTTTGGCTACTGCATGCAGGAACTCTTTCAAATCCCCCAAGCAACTTCCTGAGCATCCTTGTCAACTGTTGTCTCTCAAAAAGAGTGAAAAAAAGTGAGGGGGAAGATTCATTCTCACAGGAGTGGCAGGATAATATGATTTTCTGAAGGAGGTCAAGAGGTTCATTCAAGCACAGTGCAGCTTTACTGTGAACGCTCCTTTTCATTAAATATGCTGTTCCTTAAGTCTGCTTCACTTGTCCTCCAAATGGTGTTAGTGTCAACAGGCCCTTCTGTGACATACAGAAAAAAAACCTCTTGGAATGTCTTTGTGAGACTTCTGCTGGGTATCCTTCCACAACTCAGTCTGTCCTTCAAGATTACTCTGATAAACTATTAAATAAAATGGAGAAATCAAAAAATTTATTGGTGTTTTTTAAATGGAAACAAAAAGCCCAACAAAATAAACTCAGTGTAAAGTAGGTAAAGAAAACTCCTTTGCCATTTGTTTTCTTTTGAGTGCTCTTCTTTTTCTTGACAAAAAGGAGAATATAACATAAGGATTACTATTCTCTTAAAAAGTGTTATATTTTGCATTAACAGTACATTTCTTTGAAACATCTGTTCCCGTTCCTACAGATATCTCCTATTTGTAGCTGATCTTGGCTCAGGGACCAAACTGCAGAAAGCAAAGCCACCAGTGTTCTTCCCTAGCTCCACTGTCCAGTAAAAGGATGTCTCCAGGCTATGAAGCAAAATCCTGGGTTTCTCCAGCCTCTGAGGGTGATATGTGATGTTTATTGCGGAGGCTGATGGGCCTGCTGGACGAGGAACGAAGGGAGTCCTATGATGGGATAAGTCCTAGGTTCCTTTCCAGCCTATGGTGACAAAGACAGCTTTCCCCAGAATGCTCTGTTCTGTTCTGTTCTGTTCTGCCCCCAGAGGCTCCTGATTGCTTCCCTTCCCCTGGACCCTCGTTGTTCTCGCGACACTTTTGGAAAACTTTGTATGAGTGTGGACGCATTGAAGATCTCTCCTGTAGAACCTCATGTGAAGACTCTCTCTGCTCATTCATTGTCGGACTGTTTTGCTATCCGGTGTCAGAGCGTACATGTGTGTGCGAGTGTGCTGGCTACACAGGGAGATTCCCTTAGAGGTGCTTTTGGGAAGGTCGCGGCATTTTACCGTCCAATATCACCACGACAGTTTATAATCCCTGGACTTGATGATAATCCTGTTATCCAACCCAGCCCAGTGAAGTCCAATCCAATGTATGTTCCTGAAAGAGTGTGAGCACTCAGGATAACTTTCATGGTACCAAGTTCCAGGCTTTTATGTGTGAGTGTTTCCCCCACAAATTAGATTAATAGATTATTATGCTTATGATAGTAAGCAAACTGAAAAGTATTGTGACTACACAAAATAACAGCTCTTCATGTGTTTGCATAGAATCTAGCGCAGATTTATCCCTTTTTGGAAATTTTTGCCTTTCTTAAGGGGCTATTAAAAACTCCTAAATATTCAGGTCATTCTCACAAACTACTGAGCTGCTGAAATAAATGTTGATTTTTTTAAAAGCTGTCAATTATGCCGGACACTTGATCCATTTTAGCTGTTCTAATGCACTTGTAGCATTGTTCTCCCTGGATTGTGATTCTGAGGGAGACCATGATTCAAAGCATTTAACGGAAGTTGAATGGAATCATTCACATGATCAAAGTGACTCATCTGCATATGTTTTTGCAAGCTTAATCCTCAAAACCAGATGCTAATAGTTTACCAGTCATACACAATAGTTAACTAGCTCCTAACAGAATGTAAAACAATGCTAGGAAAGAGTCATTATCTTTTATATTAACAGGCGAACAGCACTGAACAAACTCTTAAAAGATTTTAAAAGAAGGAAAAAAACCCAACAACATATTATCCTTTAAATATTCTGGTATCTAAAAGGTTGCTTACTAGACCAAATCCAATGAAATGAACTAGGTAGATTAGCTCAGTTCATTGCTTTTAATTAAATACATCCTGAGCTATGCTCTCAATGAATTAGCAAGAACATTTACAGCTTCTCATTTACACACTTTCTGAAGTAGTAATTGAAGTAACTGTATTCTGACTAAATACTGGGGGAGAACGGTGTGTAAGGAGGCAGGTGCAGGTTTTCCAAGCCAATAGAATTAATCCCAAGAGAGAGGGAGAGATGATCCAGGTGTATTTTAACTTGGAAGTACCTTATTTCAAAAGCATGTAATCCACAGTGTAATCCCGAATCCTTCTTAAGGAAAGGCTTTGCTGCAAAAATATTATCCTGACCTTTCTCTTACTGTTGCCATGGAAAGACATGCTTCCTGGCTTCTGGCAAAGGGCCAGTAATTGTATTTAAATGGGGTGTTGAACAACCATAATCTGTGCAGTGTGCTATTATTTCTTTGTGGGAGGTTTATTATAGGCTTCTGGTATATAATCTAAATTAGATGTCTGAGGAAAAATAATGCTTTTAAGTTTGGAAATTGTATTCTGTCTTTTAAATTCCCTGATTTCTCTGATAGTCTTTTGAAGTTCCTCTGAAACTGTAAATGTTATCTATATTCCTTAATCAAACCATGTTTTCAACCAGCTGCAGCAGAATGTCTCTCTTTTATGTTTATGGGAACTTGGATGCAATTATTTTAGAGATGAACTTGCTATAAACAACCCGATCATTTCTAGACTTTCAAATTTCATTATCTTAAGCACGAATCAACATTGACGCTGCTCTAGTCTGGCTGTGATACACTGTTTAGCATTAACATGGGTGGGTGATCTTTTATTCAATTTCATTATATTACTGAGTAAATTTAGCGAAGTAAGTTAGCCCAGGTTGGGGAATCAAATTTTTCAAGCTATTCACGGTACTTAAATCTTAACAGATTGGTTGACACAGAAAAAGGGAAACAACCATATTATCCTTGTCTGCAACAGGCGACTAGAAATGAATAAATTTTAGACTAAAATGCTGATAACCAGGTGATTATTAGTACCTTGTATGTTATCTTTCCTGTGTGTTTTATAAGAATTAATATTACATATTTAGCCTTTTATTCCCCTCTTTAAAAAAAAATTATTTATGTAAGTATATAAATATTCGAGTGGCTAAACAAGGTGAACTTATCTTAACAAAATTCAGTTGGGCAAACATGAATGGCTTTAGCATAGACTTCTCACTGAAATCAGATGTTCTTGATTTTGGTTTGAGTAGCTGTGGGTTAGTTCCAGATAGCGCCGTTTCTCTAGAGTCTCCTACAGTCTGCTCACAAAGATACACTCACGTATCATGAAATGAGTGACTCACGTCCACGAAATGCCACAGAAAAGCAATTTTACTTCTTATAAACTTGCATATATTCTGAACGTGTCACGTCTTGTTCCTCCCTCCGTGTCTTTTTGCTCACAGTGGCTTTTCAGCAAAGGTTATCTTTCTTGACTTTCTCTTAAAAAACACTTTCCTGCTGTTTCCATCCTCGGTGCCTCTGAAAGAGCCACTTCTGCTACAGTCTGCTGAGAATCAGCTGTATGATTAAGTTCAGGAAAAAGATGATATATACACCTGCTATTTTCCATTTTCCCTAACTCTGTTGTACTCAGTGATGGTTAACCATCCTCTCCTGCAGGCCTACTAAGAAGTGTTTATCTTTGGTATGAACTGGGGCTACTTAACACAGATTTAACTCGAATTGTAACTTTACTGATCTTCAAAATCAGGAAACAAAAAATTTAGACACTTCTGCTCAGGTTCCGAAAGAGATCATTTCGGCCGTAATTTCAGACAGGATAAATACGACAGGCCAACAGGCCTAAAGTCTCTAAGACATGCCTAATTTAATGTCATTACAATTTCTTTCTGTCCAAAGCCTCATGAATGCAGTAATGCAGTGTTGGTCTGTAAGCAAACACAAAACTTCTCTGCTGAGTATGATCAGAACTTCATCTGGCTCAGCATCTGTCCCATGACAGTTACCAGTTACAAGTACCCTGGGCAAGATATAAGAACCTGCAAGCAGGTTGTGACACACTTCCCAAGAGTGCTGAATTCTTGCAGCTTCAGATCTTAACAATTACTGATTTATCCCTTCTTCTTCTTTTTAATACTAAACTGCAAACTTCCCAGAAACATGGAATTTTGTATCAGCCTCATGTGGTCTGGAAATCCAGTTTATTTTTAAAATTTGGTACTTTGCACTAGCTTCACTCAAAGACTTCTAACACTTGTCTTGGTGGAGAAATAAAAAAATATCTTCTAATTAATATTCTTCATATTTGTAATTCTGAAGATCTTTAGCAATTTAGCCATCATCTCTTTTCCATTACAAAGCATACTGCTCTACTGAAATGCTCCATACCTTTAACCACACTTATCATTCTCTTAGTGCTGCCTTCTAGGTAGTCACACTGAGTTGCCTGAACATTACTGGTGATGAGTGTTATGCAAATTATGCCAAAGTAAAAAAAAGACAATAAAGGAATTTTATAAATTTTGAAATTATGGGGAATACACTCATCTTCTAATGCCAATTACTGGCTAACTAATTTAAAAGTCAATGTCAATCTAATTTATTACTACTGAATAAACTTCAGCCATATTAATAACAAGCAAGGATTGCTGCTTAGTATATTTCTTTTGATCAGATAGCCTGTTCATGTCCTACCCAATTATTTTAATGATTTCTTAAGCTAATGGATATTATCTTGTAATTGATCTAGGCTGACACAGAATATGGGATCACTTTCCAAAGGTATCTGTCTACCAGCAGTTTTTGTATTGTACAGTAACTTGATGACTCATGATTGCCTGACACATCGTGTTTTGTTACTTAATGTACCATGGGAGTGAATCTGCTGAATAAGAAGGTTCAGTTCTACAAATTCCTTTTAACAGTATTCTTCATAAGGGATTTAAACTACTCAAAAGGTTCACAGAGTTTTTAAAGTCTTCAGCAAAACATGCATTTTATTGCTGGCCTTTCCAGCCTCAAGGTGTGGCTAATTTCACCAGTTTGATTTTTGCCAGATAGGGCGTAGAGAAAAACCTGAAGAATGTTGTCAAGTTGTATTTCACTGGCTGCTACAAGGTTTCTATGCATGAGCCATGCCACTGACATTACTCACTCACAATGTATGGTCTGAAGCAAGCAGACTAAGAAAATCTGGAGATAAAAGTAGGAAAGCAGCAGGAGGACTAGAGTGAGTGAAGCAAAACATATCAATCTGTGGAAGAAGCCTGACTGCTTCCAATTGTACTGTCATGATCTTCTGATTTATCCTCCAGGGTGGAAGGATTGCAATTACGCTGTACCAACAGGTACAGAAATAGAAGGAAAAATACATCTTGAGCATAGTTAAAGATTTGTCAGTTTTATACAAAATCTCCTTTGGGGCCTTCTTTTACCTGTGTTAAATTCAACCCAAAATTCAATCAAGGTTGTTTTATATGGTTCACAAATGTTAAAAACCACCAAGTTTGTATAGACGTAAAAGCCTAAATGAATTTGGATGAACATGCACTGCTCTGGGCTCAAATATTGGTAACAAAACCACTAGCTGTAGCTCAAAGATTTGGTAGTGAACCTAATAATAAATACTGTAGTGTATAACTGTAAATGTCCAATTCTCACGTGTTAGTAAGCTATGTATCAGGAATAATTCCAAGAAACAAATATAATGGTATAAATTTTGTGCCACTGTCAGAGAAGCCATGCTCTCTGTGTTCTGAGTATCTAATAAATATTCTCTGGAAACCTTCTCCGACCTAGGAAATTATTGCTATTTTCTAAGAAGATATTAAAATAGAAGCAAACTAAGTGATTTGCATAAGTAATAATAGCATGTCAGTGGTGAGGGTTAGTAAAAAGGCACAAGGAATTCCAGTGTTGTAAGTGGCAGTCAGAATCTTTTTCCAGGAAAATTGAAAAGAAACAAAATCCTGCCAAAATTAGTCTGTGATAATTTGTATAGAGTACTGTAATTTCAGTCAAACCTATCAGTCTCTAGT
>WEIT01015663.1:19727-34239 GCA_013389985.1 Dryoscopus gambensis | reverse complement strand
GAAGAGGAATTTGATATCTACGTCAAGGAAGAAATCAGTTGCAGACCTCTTTAATTTTCCTTTGGTGTTTAGTCCACTGTCACAGTTGCTTTCTGTAAGTTGCATACATAGTTTAAGTTCCATTTTTCCTGTTCTATAGTTCCCTAGTAAAGTTCAGTTTGTATTTGAGATACATTTCATTTTTCTGTCCAAAACTGTCCAATTTCATTTTTCTGTCCAACTGCAATCCCTATAGCTTCTGCAGCACTATTTTTAATTTTTTTTTTAAAAATTGTGGTGATGTTTCCTTCACCTGTGAATTTCTGTTGCTGAAATAGTTCAAGGAGTATTTCAAGCGGGTGAGTTCTTGAGCTCTGCAACAAACAAGAATACATATGAAACCCTTCAGTTCAGGAAGTTAAAAACCTGTGTGATGTTAAGTCAGTGTGTCAAATCAGATCTGGTAACAGATTAACCTGTAAACAAGACCCAGATGTGTCTCTTAACTGTCTAAATCTATTTTGTCATTGAAAGTGTTTAGAAGTCTACTTGCATTAGCTGCCTAGTACATTAAACCAGAATAGAAAGTAAATTGTCACCCCTTCTGTGGCATGAAATACCTTTTTTGAGAAGCAGACCCTTTTAAAAGAAGGATTCTTTTGTTGATGGGGACTGAGTTTTATTATAAAATAACCCCCACAGTTAAACGACTCTTGCCAAAGGATTTGCAAAGTTTATCTGCTCCTCGAGGTATACCGTGAGAACGTGGGGAATATGTGCAAATAGCAGAAGGGGTTTCCTACACAGATTTTTAATTTGTTCTGTTTACATTATCTAGTAACTTTGATAGGGATGGAAGAAGTGAAACACAATGAAGCTCTGATGCAAGCTAGCTGTGCTGTATACACTTAAAAAGTTTTATGCAAAAGCTGAGCTGAAAAGTGACAATATTTGCAGGAGGTATGAAATTACCTGCTTCACAAAGGGGATCAGACTGAGCAAAGTAGCTGTATGTATCTTTCATTTTGTAACTGGATCAGCACAGTGTATTAAGTGTGGGTTTGCTCAGGTTTGTGTAGATTTGCCATCATGTCCTGCCAGCTCTCCCGAGTTTATGTGTGTGAAATACTAGGGAATAGTCCAGATATCCAGTCACTATGCTGTTTTGCTCTGATGTATGGGCTATGGCAGTAATAGAGATTTAGACAAGACTATAATATATATATATACATTTACATATATAGCTCTTACATATAAAAGCTAGGCATTTTCTGCTTGGATTACAATACTTAGCTCACCATAGTTCATCCCATACGAGTGAAAATTCTGGCAGGAAACAAATGTTGTGGTCAAGTTTAGTAACCAGAACCAGGCAGCAATATCCTTTTGGGACTGATCTGTCAGCCCCAAGCTGTGGAGTGTCTGGACTAGGGAGGGGAGCCAGTGGGGTGCTATCTTCCTGCAGGTTGTGACTCTTGCGTGCATGTGAGGCCTAGATCTTAACTGACCAGAGAATTTACAGAGGAACAGGGAAGCATCTAAGTGAGGTTTGGCATTGTGGGGAGTCGCTGGGACGTGTACCTTATGTAGTGCTTTCCTGGAAATCCTCTATGAAATGGTGCTGAACCTTGAATGGGATTATTGAGTATGTGTCTCCTTAGCACAGAGATTTGGAAAACCCTGCAAGCAATCACGTGTCCCAGCTGCTATCAGTCACTGTCCAGTGGGCAGGAAGGGTGGAGTGGCTGGTAGAAAGCTGTTCGTTGGAAATTGTATTGTAAATCAAATAAATGTAGTAGCTTTGTGTGCTTCTGGACAGAGTGAATGAATTTGCAGATCATCTGAGCAGGAAGATGCTAATTCATGTGAATTAGGAAGGATTCTAATTCATTTTCAAGACATCTGGCAATACAGAAATCTCTTGGGTAGATCAATTTGCTATCACAGACTACAGATTAGAATCTCTCTTTTGCCCACCCCCTTCCTGAGAAGAATCCTTGAGTAATGGCTGATTGCTGAAGGGAATGTACCTTCTCTTTGTTTGATGTGGTTCCCAAGGCCTTGGGAAGGGCAAGTCAGTCTGTCCTGTGGGCATTCAGAGTGGTCGAATTGAAGAAAGCTCTTTGCTACATGATTGAAAACTGCAATATATAAGTGCTTTGTGGTACGTTGGGGTTTGGTTTTTTTTCCCCTACGAACTATTAAAAATTAATGAACTCATAACGTGTCTATTCCATTTATTCCGGACTACTTATTAAAGCAGATCGATCCCTCGGTTCAGTTGAGGTAAACTTGGCTATCTGGGTTCCCCCACAGTTGTCTCAATCAGAGACGTAATGGATTTTGAAAGACCAAGTACTAAGTCAGAAAAATTCTGTCCTTAGATGCAGCCTCAGTTCTTTGGATACGGTTGAAAATCTGCAGTATATTCCTGCTCTTTGCCAGTTACCAAACAGAGTGGCATTTTGCAGTGGCTCTTCTTCCTTCTGGCAGCAGAGCAGTTCTCTGATCAGCCCAGCCCTCCTTTCACATGAAGCAATTACAGAAAGTTATCCCCCATGTTCTGCGAATTCAGTCTCAGCTTTTAGGACTGTTGGTCCATGAAGGTACCCGCTGTGCTTCCATCACATCATTCTCGGAGAGAATACACTGGGGCAGAAAGTACTCTTCCCTGCTTGAGTGAAACAATGTTTATATGTAAACCAGTGGTTTGTATTGCCTGGCAAAAAAACAAAGTATAACGTAATGAATGTGACTTAGGTCCTGTGGCTCTTGAGGCTGTAGGAGCCTTGCCTGCAGTAACCACCTTAGCTCCACAGGGCTCTGCTGGGAGAAGTTGGAGCCCAAGCAGACCCTGCTCTGGGCTCTACAGTTACAGCAAAAGCTGTTGAGGTGCTGCTGAGTGCTGGTGGGTCCCTGGGGCCTCCTGTGCAATTGTCCTTCTTCTTAGGTAGGTCAGGGAAATCTCTTCCTTCTGAACATAATTAACTCTGAATGTATGAGAATGCAGTGGAGCCTTTCTTTTTACACCTGTCTCAGGCTGGAAATATCAAGATGTCTGTGTCACACTGAATCTTTGCAACAGACTTGGGAAACCACTAAATTGCTGTTTTATCCAGCTTTTCCTTTCTTAGGAATTGTGAAGGGAGGCGAAGAGTTTCATGGCACAGTCTGTACTGCTTTTCTACTATGGCAGTTGCAGTTAATGGCGTAACTGATGCTGCTGGGCTTTAATAGAGATCGTGTGAAACAAAACAGTGACCGAGTTAAAATCACAGGTGAGGTCACTTCATGGCCTCTGCTTCCTCCAGCCTGGAGCAGCTTTTGGGTTCGAGTAGTGGGAAAGAAAAGGGTTCCTCACCCTCAGGTGGAAGATGAGAGTGTGCAGAGTCTGAGCATGTTTTGATTTCCAGGGAAGGGAAAGAGGTTGTGGAGTCTGCCACACTGGAGATACTCAAGAGCCCTCTAGACACAATCCTGTGCTATGTGCCCTGGGATGACCCTGCTTGAGCAGGGAGGTTGGACCAGATGACCCTCCGTGGTCCCTTCCAACCTGACCCATTCTGTGATTCTGTGAAAGGCCCTTGTGTGTCAGGGTGGGATCTCCAGGGTCAGAGCAGTCCTTGTTAAAAGTGCCAGTCTTGAGCTGCTTGCCACCCTGTCATGGATTTTATCAATGACTTCCAAGAAGTGAGTAGGTGTTGAGTTTCTGGCTGTGCCGTGGGATACATGTGCTAATAACTGTTAGTACAGGTGCAGGCAGCAAAATTGTTTCCAAGGGCTCGGTTAGAGAAAGTGTAACACACATGAAGGGCTGGAGCACTGCTTAATCATTGCATCCCTCCCAGAAACCGTTTCCCTCCCTTGTGCGTGCCTCCTTGAGGGTGCACAGGCTTTGATTTTGGTGTGTTGACGTAGCCTTGGGTAGTATCAGCAGCTTGCTGTGGTCTCTTATTTCTGTTGTTTAAGCAACCTTTGCACCCAGTGCTGCGTGTCACTGTACACTGAAGTCTGAGCACCTGGAAAAGGTGAGAAAAGCAGAGTGAAATGGAAATATGTATTGATTCTGCTCTTCAGCTGGGAAAGTTGCTGTAAAAGTTAGAGTGCGCTCGAAAACCCATTAATACTGCATTTGTGTTTCACAGGGAGGAGGAAGCTATTTATCAAATAGCTGATCAGGAAAATGCATTTTGAACGCTCTGCTTTCAGCATTGCATTTCTTTTTAAAAGTGGTAATTAAAACTGCGCCCTTCCATTCTTCTAATTTCTCTCGCAGCCCCTCCTCCACGGCACTTTATTGTCCCCTGTGAAGGGATGTAGGTTTTGTTCTAGTGTGGGGAGTGACCGGGTGGTAAGTCATGTGCTGGATTTAGTTAGAATGTAATCTTTTGGCCATCTGCTCGGGCACTCCCTGTGTTGCATTCCTCTCACTTGAAAGCAAGCGTTAAAGGTGATCTGGGATGTGCAGGTGTTCGGAACACTCGGGTTCCCTTTAACTGCATATGACTGTGCGAGGAGGTTTGAGAAGGGTGTTTTCTGAGCCTTGCAGTAATTTGGCATGCTTAACTTTAATTATCTTACTGGTCTGTGTAGCACTTGTTCAGGAAAAAATATTATCATTCAAGCTATTCGAAAAATATGTGGATAAAGCTTTCTCCTTAGAACTGAGTTTAAGATTACTCTGATGTATGCTCTACTGTTGTTTTTTCAACCTCCACAGTGATTCTGGGCCTTTTTTTTTGCAATTCCTGGCTTGTATTTTCCTTTCCTAGTCTTTAGGAGTTTGTCTGACCCTCTAGTCCATGGTAAACGAAGGCTGTAGAGCATCTGGAATCTTGCTGTGGCTTTTTCTAAATTTTATTTTATTTTGCTTTTGTAAGTTGCAGGCAAGACTTAAACTTAATTTCTTTTTTGTCTCTATTAGAACAATGCCAAAATGGTGAGAGATGCTCAGAGGGAAAAAAAAAATCTCTGGATGAATTTAATGTTTACATCAAGTTTTGTGTGCTCTCTAATAACTCCTTGGAGTAGCTATATCTCTGATATGCTGAAGTCTTTTTTGGAGAAAAAATGAATCTTCATGTGCAGGGAGAGCAGGTGCATCTCTGTGCATCTGTTTCATGAAGTGCTTGCACATGGCAGTGCAAAGCACTAGGTCTTGCCTTCCTTTCTAATTTTCTATCATTTTCATTCCCTCCCTGGTGTCCTGCTTGTCCTGTTCAGTGGCATAGGGTTGGCATAGTTTGATGTTTGCATCTGAATGGAGGGACTTTGTGTGCTGCCCAGTTTGCTGAGAGAAGCTATTTCAAGCTGAACGGAACTTGAACTTACATTATGTTTAAGTTTTTGCTTTGTGGCAGTGCAGGAGAAACTGTACATGTAAAACCTGGTGTTGCTGGGTGCTCTGGAGAACGGTTTCATTTTGTGGTACAGGCTTTATATTATAAAAATGAGATTTTTATATTATAAAAATGTACTGTTACACATGGCTTGATTTCAAAGTACTGTCATGCTGCATTATGTAGCAATGACTTTTTAGCCTTTGCTGTAATGCTGAGTAATTGGTGCATCAGCTTCTGTAGAACTTCATAACACCATTGAGTCCTTCCTTGAGTGCTTGGCATAGAGGAGCTCTAACCAGAGAGAAGGAGCTGGTGTGGGTACAAAGATCTTCCTAGTAGTGCTCCTTTGGAAAGCTGTGGTCCTTCATGGCATGGTGCATGGTCTTCAGTGCAGTGCATCTGACCTGTGAATTCCCTTGGCTGACAAACAGGCTGGGCCTTAGCCGTACCCAGCAGCCCATTCCAGCTCTGAACTCCCAGAAATTCAAGCTCTTATATGGGAAATCCTGCAGTCTCCCAGCCAGTCATAGGAGATGTTCTGTGAGCTGCACCTTTGCAATGCTTTCTGCACCCCTAGGAAGTGCTTTCCTGTGGGGCTAAAAAAATAAAACCACATCCAAGTCACTTTTCATGGGAACTTTTTGGACATGATGTGCAGGCTTGCGGATAGAGCAAAAGAATTACTGGTAATATGGGACTCCTAGGCTTGTGATTCAGCCCTTAGTTACCAGCTCTCTTTCTGCAGCTAAAGGTGTGATTTATTACATGCAGTTTTTCTAGAGGCATGGTGCTCATTCCTGTAAGTTACTAAAGATTCCATTTTTGTCATGTGAGTCTGTAGCAGGCTTCTGATGTTTGTTTAGTCTGGCTGCTTCCCCGGGATATCCCTGTTGCTTCAAGGCCCGGGACAGCTCTTACTGAAGCCTCACACAGACACCCCTCTGAGCTGCCCCGGCCGTGCAGGGTTTGCTGCCTTTCATCAGGGGAACCTCTGAATATTTAGAGGCTGTGACCGCAATTTACAAACGGCATCTGTCTCTTAGTTTGCATATTACCGCGGCAAAGGCTCTGTCTTTTCTCTGGATTTAGGAGTCAGTGGCCCACTCCAGCTGCCTTTTTAGCAAATAATACCAAATTTCTGCACTGGAGTTGCCTCTGCTTTCCAGCTAACAGTAGTGGAGCTGGAGCTGAAGCTGCCTGTGTGTCCCCTGCCCTCCTTTGCCTTTTTTTCCTCAAGCACATGCACTTGTTTCTTTGTCTCCTGCCTCTTGCAAAGGAGGGGCGAGGGGAGGTTCATAGATAAGCTGGTGCCTGCCCCACTCCAGGGCAGTATTTCATGAAATGTCTGCTTCTGTGTGGCATGCAAAGGAACCTAGGAAGTGGATAGATTTTCCCATGTATTTCTCAGTGGTTAAACAGACTGATTTGGGGATGAAAATGGATCTGTATCTTCAGTCAGCAAGAACACTGGCCCACACTACTGTATGTTTTGCTTGAACCATTGGGTTTAGCATCAGGAATGCTTCAGGCACTGAATCTGGGAAAAAAATGAACCAATTTATTTTGGACCTAAAGGCTTGTTGGCCTTGTCAGTCTGGGTGAAAGCTACAGCCCTTTTAACAGTAACAGTTCATGCTGTACCTGGTATAGCATTTTACGTCTTGCAAACATCTACCTGGACTGGTAATGCTCACAAAGGAGAATTTCTCAAGTAGCAAGACTGTTCTCCAGCATCATACCCCCGTGCAGCTCTGTGTGTAACTGTGTCAGGGCATACTTTTAAATTTTATTTGAAGCTTTTCATGTTTCTTTCTAGAACTTTTATCTTGTAAGTTGGACACTATGAGCCCCTAATAAGTATTGGTGGCTCTGTTTTCTGGAGGAAACTTCACTGCACCAGCTTTTAAATACTTTTTACTCTCTGGTATATCTTGCTTCCTAGCTTGCTAAATATATTTTCTTCTTAGTGTTAGTTTTCCACTGGGAAAACTAGCTGGAGTCTAGAGATGTCTTCTCTTAGTGCTTACACTGAACAATTCTAGTGAGGATATGAGCTTGCAAAAGAGAAATGTAAACAAAATTTCCCCTAGGTAGACATGGACCTTCTCCATCTGGTGAGATAAGAGCCAATACTGTTTTATGTTTTAACAATTCTGGTTTTATGTATAAATACTGTCCTGGAATTAAATTAACAGAGTAGAGCTTGTAAAAATGACATTTGAGTTTACACTGCTGCTTGTTTGGCTTATTTAATTTAATTGACAGTGTCATAGTATAGAGCTACTTATGGAGCTGCTGTTCAGGCTTGATTATTTTCAATTTGTGGTTGAAAGCCTGCTATACAGTGTTAGGAGAATTTCTTTGTATATAAAGAAATGTTCTTTTCTTCTAGAGTGTTTATAAGTAACTTTGTAAGTGAGGTGGTATGAAATGGCATCTTGCTAGGCAGCAGTAACTTCTAGTTGCAAAGGATGGATTTTGAGATTGCTTTGCATTAGCCAAATCACACTGCTTTCCAAACATTAAGCCTATGATTGCTTTTTAAATGCATCACTTTCAAGAGGTCCCATGGGGTACAAAGGAGTTTTTGTCTCCAGATCTGTTTAACTGAGTGTGGATTTCCAGCTACCAGGACTGTGCAGGGGATGTTATCCAGTTAATATGATGCACTGTGATGCCTTAACGTAAAAGAAACTGTAGCAGGACAAAATCACTAACAGCCTCTTATTTTGTTATTTTCCTTTTTTCTCTTTACAGTAAAAAAAGCTAAACTCCATGGACCACCAGGTAAGCCAAGCTCTACTGCTTGTTTGCAGCAGTGGGGACCCCTGCTCTCTCACTGCTGTTCGTGCTGTTCCCTCTAGTTTTCCTCCACCTCCTCTCAGCTCCTGCATGTTCTCCTTAGGAGTGACATAATCCACCTCGCGAATCCTGGCAGCTTGAGTTAGTAGAAAACTTGAGGCTGTGGCCTGGTGTCACAGTGTTAAGAAACATCTGTCTTTTCAACCTGACCTGAACAGGTGATGAATGTCACAATGTTTTCCTTTACTGTCACCCTTCCCCACCCACTCAGCCCTTTCATCTCATCCTGCCTCTGTCCCTGTTCAAAACAGGGCCTGAAAATGCCCACTAAGCAGAACTGGTGTGTGCCTCTGTGGATTTAGTGCCTTCTCGATCCTGACTGGGATTGCTGGATGGAACTGCAGAAGTGAATCATTCTCTTGTGTGGCAGTCCATAAGGGATGTGCTTGGAATTAAAATACCATCCGCTAGGTTTTGTGTCTGCATAATAAAACAAAAGCAAACAGCTGGTGACACCCAGAATTTACAGTCTGGGCAACTTCTTTTCAGTGTGGTTCAGAAGTAAGCAAGGAATCCCTTAGCAAGCAAATAGGTTCATCAGAAATTTGAATGTACAGTTTACAGAAGAATAAGTGCTTATATAAAGTGCTTATTAAAAAAACCTTTGGGAGTAACACCTTTCAGGTGTTTAGATTTGAAACAGTTGCACAGCTGTATTCATAACTTAATTTTTCAGCTTTATGCTTTAGATACAGCTGTCCTCAGATTATGGTGGAAAATTTTCCAGGACTTATACGTATTCCATGGCAAATCAAGATCTATGTGTGCACCTTTAATTTCCAGGGAAGGAAAACTGAGTGCCCAGACTGATAGGGAGATAGCGTGTGCTTTTTATCCTTTCCCTAATCAAAAGCCTGCTCACAGGTGCCAAAGATTGGTCCTCTAGTCTAGGTTTAACTGAGCCAAGGTGCGTGGTTTCACTTTCAAGCTCAGTGTCCCAGGAGGATGCAGGAATAAAATAGACAGATAGGGGTAATGTAGTAATGAGTAATTGGATACGAAGGAATCACAATTCAGTGACTCTGACTCCTGGATCATGCAATTTCTGTTTGCTCCCTTTACGTTAGGATATTGGAAGCTGGATGCTGAGCTGTGCTATAGTAACCCACAGCAATGACGCATGACAATCATACAATCACACAATCGTGGAATGTTAAGGAGTTGGAAGGGACCTGGAGAATCATCTAGTCCCATGCCATGGGCAGGGACATCTCCCACTAGAGCAGGTTGCCCAGTGCCTTATCCAACCTGGCCTCAAACACTACCAGGATTGGGCATCCACAACTTCCTTGGGGAACCTGTGCCAGTGTCTCAACACCCTCACAATAAAAAATTTCTTCCTAATATCTAACTAAATATCCCCTCTTCCAATTTGTACGTATTGTTCCCTGTCCTATCTCTACAGTCCCTGATGAAAAGTCCCTTTCTGGATTCCCTGTAGGCCCCTTCAGATACTGGAAGATTGCGGTGAGATCTCCACGTAACCTCTTCTCCAGGTTGAACAGCCCCAGCTTTCTGAGCCTGTCTTCATAGGGGAGGTGCACACTCTTCTTACCAGCTGTNAATAAAAAATTTCTTCCTAATATCTAACTAAATATCCCCTCTTCCAATTTGTACGTATTGTTCCCTGTCCTATCTCTACAGTCCCTGATGAAAAGTCCCTTTCTGGATTCCCTGTAGGCCCCTTCAGATACTGGAAGATTGCGGTGAGATCTCCACGTAACCTCTTCTCCAGGTTGAACAGCCCCAGCTTTCTGAGCCTGTCTTCATAGGGGAGGTGCACACTCTTCTTACCAGCTGTTTCCTCCTCTGGACTTGCTCCAACATTTCCATGTCCTTCTCTATGTGGGGGTCACCAGAACTGTATGCAATAATCCAGGTGGGATGTCACAAGAGTAGAGGGGGTGAATTGCCTCCCTTGACCTGCTGCCCATGCTCCTTTGGATGCATCCCAGGATACATTTGGCTTTCTGGGCTGCGAGCACACACTGCTGGCTTATGTTGAGTTACTCATCAACCAGCTTCATAAGATTTGCACAGTCCCACCTCTCCAGCCTGTCCGGTCCCTCTGGATGGCATCCCTTCCCTCCTGAGTGTGACTGTACCCCACAGCTCAGTGTCATCAGTGAACTTGCTGGGGGTGCTCATGATCCCACTGTCCCTGTCACCGACAAAGATACTGAACAGTATCAGCCCCAGTTCTGACCCCTGAGGGACACCACTTGTCACTGGTCACCAGGTGGACAATGAATGACTGACCACAAGTCTTTAGGTGTGGCCAGCCAGCCAAATCTTTATCCACAGAATGCTCCATCCATCAAATCCGTGGCTCTCTGATGTAGAGACAAGGATGTTGTTCCGGACAATGACAAATGCCTAAGTCCATGCAGACAATGTCAGTTACTCTGCCCCAACCACCAGTGCTGTAGCCATGTCATAGAAGGTCATCAGATTTGTCAGCCATAATTTCCCCTTTGTAAAGCCATGTTGGCTGTTATATATTGGTTTGCCATGTGAAATTTTGACAGTATTAAAATTGACTGAGATCAAACACTGGGAATAGATGCAGCAGAACATTGCAGTATTAAAACAAGTGCACTGCTTTCTGGGTACTTAGCATGTCTTGTTCCAGGCTGTTCAAAACTGATAGATAGGCCTGAGGTGATAACTCCCCTTGAAAGGGAGTTTTTTCTTTCTTGGGTGCTGATATTCAAACTTTGTGTCCATGCTTTGCTGCTTGGAAAAAAGTTCTTCCGGATTTTTTTTCAGATTTAAAATGAAAAGCAAAACACCTGAACAGAGGCTGTCTTGTCAAGATGTGAGTGTAATGTGGTTTTCTTAGGTCAGGTCAGTTTCAGCACACTTAACAATAAATCTGTATTTTTCTTCTGCCCCTGACTGGCCTGTGAAGTGGACTCATAGGTGGAAAACTGGGCTGGGGCTAGGAGAACAGTTGGGTCAGAAGAGATGAGGTGATGTGACCAACCCAACCTCTTGCTTGTATGTTTTGCAAGTTTGTTTTTCCCTCTGCTTGGTATTCATGATGGGTCCTGTGCCATCAGGCTATCTCTTCTTCCTCTTGTCTGCATTTCAGGAGCAGTATCATACTAAGTGTCTGTGTTCTTTAGGATTTTACACTCTGTCTGTGTCTTACTGCAAGTGAACAGTTGCATGTTTTTGTTAATTTGTGCTTGGATTTCTAAAAAAGCTGTGATTGAAAATTTGATGCAGGTGAAAAACATTTTGAACATTTGGCTTTTGAAACCCAGTGATAATCTTCCCATACGGGCTTTTCATCTGGGGTCTCTCTGGATGCACTGTACTAACTGAAAACCTTTCAGTGTTGCAGGTGATGTGATGAAAGGGTATGACAATGGAGATAACATTTTGTATCTTGTTCCCCAGATAAATTCAATACGTATGTAACCCTCAAAGTGCAAAATGTGAAGAGCACGACGGTGGCCGTGCGAGGTGACCAACCCTGCTGGGAGCAGGACTTTATGTTGTAAGTATGGTGGTGCACAGCACAAGGTGCTTGTGGTTGAATTCTTCCACAGCCCTGGCGTTCATACAGAGCTGCTAGTGTGTGTATAGATCAGAATATTTGGGCAGGTAAAATGCACAAGCCTGGTGACAACCCAAATAGTTTTCTTTCCTGTTGTACACATTGTCCTGTGTTAGAGCGTGTGTGTTGGGAGATTGTGTCTGCCGGTGTCATGGACTGGCGATTGCCAGTCAGCTCTATAGTGAAGAGCCAAGTGTGAGATTGAGCTGGGAACTTACTTTGTGGGTTGGGTCTGGATTGATGTTATCCCTGGCCAGTATGTGCACAGCTGTGCCTGTGAGCTTGAGACACACACCAACAGCACAGCTTGGGCAACCACCAAATGCCCATAGCTGAGCTTAAATGGAGCTCCTGGGCATGGGAAGAGGGTGTGGGTGTCAGCCCCTGGAGAGGGTGGTTGGGCAATTAAGAGCTGTTATTAGTACACTCAGGGCCTCCACACGGTGATCCTGGTTACTTCAGTTGGGAGCTGCTCCACGAGCAGCAGAACCAGTTCGTTCCAGCTTTTCCAGGGCTTCTGGTGCAGTTGGCACTTCTGATTTGCTTTGGTCCTCATAGACCTCACATGTAGCCAAGGATTTCTCAGTATCTTTTAGAATGGTGTTTGTTTTTTTTTCTGGTGGATGAATGACTTATTGATCATACTGCATCCGCTTCTGTTTCTATAGGTTTGTAAGGCAAATTGAACTGAATTTACTAAATGGAGGGGAATGATGTTGTATTCATCTCGTGGGGTCAAAGCTAGTGCTGCTGTTTCTGAGTGGGTTTGAGGTGTTTACATAGTATCTGTACTAAGAGACCACCCCAGAATTTTGTGAATAAATTTCCTAAACCAGCAGCAGCTTGTCTCTCCTCAGCTGAAAGTGGGAGGTTGTTACCTCAGGTTAAGGAGGTCACGTGGGTCAGTACAGTATTTCCATCATAGCTGTGCTCCCATCTCCCTTGTTTGGTGGCACTCTGCTTTTGGAGCAGCACGAGAGGTGTGTGCTCCTGCTTAGAGAGTCTGGAGCCTGTCCTTCGGCATCTGGTAAAACGCACATGAACACCACCATCTGCTCAGCTGTGCAGCTCCTGCTCAGACAGAAGCCATGGCTGTCACTGATGTAAAGCATTCAGGACTGGGTAAGGCTAGGACAAGGAATTGTACCTGTCCTGTACCAAATCACACACCCATACCCAAGCTACTCACTCTTTCTGCCTGTGATTTGGGTGAGAGCTGACTTTAAACATGGCCAGTTACAGAGGAGACTTCTCAGCAGTGATTTAAGGAAAGCACTTGAATGTGTTGGATGAAGGCTCCTGTGGTTGCTCCTCCTCCCTCCCCTCAAGCAGCTCCTGGAGCTGCACTCTGGTATCAGCTGGGAGCTTTGCTAGCGTGCTGTAAGGTCACTGAGACGCTCCATAATTAGTTGCTAGGGAATATGGAAGCAGAATATTAGCTGAACTATTTTGCCATTATTGTCCCTGCTTTAGCCAGGCAACTGCACAGTAGTTCTGGTGTCTCTTCATAACAGAAATATTACATGTGGGAACGAATGTGTTTTGCATGATCCTGTGTACATTAAGTTGTCCCAGGGGAAGTAGTGCTGGTATTCCAATACTGCTGTTCTCTAGTTTGCTCTTTTTTTTTCTGGAGTTGGAAAAGGATTCTGAGCACAGCAATCTTTCCCTGAGGGAAGGGTGCTTTTACTGTCTGTGCTGTGTTTACCTTTTTCATGAAGCATAGTAGAAAAATAGACTACAAGCAAAAAAATGCTTCCTGTCTGTGTGTGTTAGTTTTGCTGCCAAACTCCTTGTGAGACATAAGACTGCAGAATTTGGGGCTCTGGGGTTATTTGAGATTTGGTTATTTGCCAGACCAGTGAAGCACTTCAATGTATTCCTTAGGGACATCTTCGAATTTTGAGGGAGCTTTAAAAGAACTGCATATTTGCAGGAAGCACCTCGGGTGAAAGTGCAAACTGATGTTTAGAAGATGGTGATTAAATTGGTGTTGAAGTTGTGAGAAATGCCTTTATTTAAATCCTCTGTGTGTATGGAAAGGGAGGGACACCACATTTCCGTGTCTTTTGTTCTTAGAAGCTGTTCTGCATCTAACCAGAAGGTGGAGAAAGGGAGACACAAAGGCAGTCAAAGCCACTGTACAGAAATTCTTTTTATTTATTGTTCTTACCTGGCGACCTGTCCTTTGGAGTTCTCTATGGGAGCCCGTTGGGTGTATCATGACCAATATCTTGCTCTGACAGTGTCTGTTGAAGCAAAGTACGTGGTTTGACAACTGTGGCTGAAAACGAGTATTTCGTCCTTCCCTTCCATTCCTGGCCTCCAGTGTTCCAGCCAGCAGACAGCCAGTCATCATCAGCCTGAAAATCAGATAAATATCAAGCAGGGTGAGGGCAGAGCAGTGCGGGTAGAACTGTTGGCCGTACTGACTAACCCTATCAGAACAGAGGGTGCTGGGGAATCGATTACAAGATGCTAGCAGTAAATTCATAGAAGGCTCTGTAATAGCTTGATTTCGAACTGTTGCAGACTGAGCCACCCAAGTACTGGGCACTGCTGACCTCAATTCCTGCATCTCAAACAAGAACAGAAGCACTTGGATTTAAAATAGACATTAATATGCTTTACTGTAGCTGTAGGGTTTGTCTTGAACCTTGTAGATAATGATGTTCTCTTTTAGTTGCAAGAAGGAGGCAAAGTTCAAGTGGATGCTTGGATTTGCAGCAGTTCTTTCTTATTTTGGCCATGATGGCAGTCTATA
>WEIT01015663.1:5757-19718 GCA_013389985.1 Dryoscopus gambensis | reverse complement strand
CAGTCTATAAGGGACTAATGTGCTTTTACATTTCCTTGATAGCTGTAGCATGGATGTATTTGGGCAGAGGGCAGCAGCACCCACTGTCCAAGACAGCTACTTTTGGGGATTAACAGTTGCAATAAAGGGAAGCCCTGAGCTCGAAAAATTACAGGGGATTGCCT
This sequence comes from Dryoscopus gambensis, assembly GCA_013389985.1. NCBI lineage: Eukaryota > Metazoa > Chordata > Aves > Passeriformes > Malaconotidae > Dryoscopus > Dryoscopus gambensis. The sequence goes on along the minus strand of WEIT01015663.1, from coordinate 19,554 downwards.
TTCTTCATGATTAGTGTGAGACAGCTGTGGTATCAACAGACAGCTCAGGATCCTTCTCTATTGTTTTTACCAGTGTCTGCTGTGTATGTGGTAGGCTTTTCTGAAGTAGGCGTGTTATAAACCAGCATTCGGAAGTGAGGCATAAATGCTATAAAACACTGAGAAGAAGCAAATTTGAGATGCATCCTTTCGTTAATGAGAGGAAGGATGTTTGTGAAAACCTTCAGATCAGTATTTCCAAGAACCTGTCACTCAGTGGCCGTGTGGAAGTAGCTGGTGCTGCAGCAGAAGTGGTGCAACACAGCCCTGAGCAATAGTTAGTGCTGCTGATGCAGCTATGCTGGATTTGGGACTGTTACTTTTGGCATGGAGTAGCTCCACTCACAGGTAAGTATTGGCATGTTTGCACCTGTCAGCGTACACTTGTGTTGCTGTGCTGCCAAGGGAGACACCCACTTTGTTAGAAATGGGGTGCCTGATGACAAAGAATAGCTCACCTCTAGGTTTTGGTCCAAGGTACACTTCCTCCTCCTGTGTACATAGGTGCAGAGATGAGTTCCCAACTGGCAGTTCATGCATGACATAGTTCAGGGTTTTAGTTTGCACTCTTTGTGTAATTAGTATTAAACTGTGAGTTACTAGAAACTGGTATTCCCTGTTGAGTATGAGCTGCCTCAGCCACACGCTTCCAGGAGCTCTCTGTAGCTTGACACAGTTCTGTGGAAATAGTTCATTAGTATAGTCATGGTGGTAATGAAGAACATGAAACAAAATTCGGTTGTGTTCTGGTTTTTTCTCATCTGTGCTGCCTTTACTTTCCTTGCAGTGAGATCAGTCGGCTGGACCTGGGCCTAATTGTGGAAGTATGGAACAAAGGACTGATATGGGACACCCTGGTTGGGACCGTATGGATTGCTCTGAAGGCCATTCACCAATCTGATGAGGTTAAGCTGACAGAGAACCTTTATTTGCTCCAGTGTTGATAGTTAATGCATTACAAATCTGGCCTGGTGCAGCCCAGACTCAGCTCCTCAGCAAAACTTCCACTTGCAAAGTCAGGAAGTGAGTGAGCAGAGAGGGCTATCTCATCACATTGGTTTTGATTTTGAAGTGAGATCACAGCTGAGCTTACGCAGGCTTCTTAGGTCTCATTTCACTTGTGTGGATTCAAGAATTAGGGCCTAATCTGTTAAGGAACACTTAACAGAGAAGCATCTGAAGTATTAAGGACTGACTGCTTAGTCTGATGCTCAGATTTATATGAGTTACTGCTAAAGACCTCTGCCTTTTCCAGCTGACAAGGTAGGCCCAGAGCACATCTGCAGTATCTTCTTACGGCTTCTGGTTGCAGTGTTAGTTAGCACAGTTATATTATCTGTGCTAATATATACAGACAAAAGTAGGAAGTGGGATGTGCCAGTGGCTGTAACTGCCCTAACTAGTGAGTTTGGCAGTTGTTGCAGCTAAGCATTTTTAACTCAAATTTCAGGGTATTTACTTACAAGATTGTTGGATTTGAACAGGGAGAGATAGATTATATTTTCCATAAAAGGAAAAGAGTGGGGATACCCTGCAGTGTGGCTGTGAGGTCTGGCTGGTGCTCAGTTTCTCTTGCTGTCCAGGCACTCCTCAGCCCTGCCTTTGAGGGTTTACCTTTGCAGTTCCACTGAGAAGGCAGCACTTCTTTTTGCTGCTTGCCCTGGTAGATGCCTCTGACATTTGGAAGAAATCCAGTTTGGAGGAAAAAGCCAGTGCTTGCTGAATGGATGTAATTTGAAGTTACAGTGGAGTTGATAATGCTGTAAAGCTCTTTTTGGACTCTTAGCAAATGTGTGAGAGTTGGTGCATAAAATTCTTAAGACTTGAATATTCATTCACTTAAGGCTTTTGATTCACAGGAAGGTCCTGGGGAGTGGTCTACACTGGAGGCAGAAGTTGTAATGAAACATGATGAAATCTGTGGAACCAAAAACCCAACTCCTCATAAAATTTTGCTGGACACACGATTTGAGTTACCTTTCGGTGAGTACATTTCCGTAACTTAGCCAGGGTGCTGACAGCGGAGAGAAAGTGGGAACAACTTGAGTTTTATAATCAAGTTGTGTTCATTCTCAGTTCTGTCAGTGTAGTTCAGTGGAGGTCACATGGCTGATACTCATTTTTTGTTTGACTTCTTTCTAACAAGATCTGAATAAGTATGAAATATTTGAATGGGATATTTAGACTAGTAGCAGTTTTTCCCTCTAATAGTGTTTCAGGACCATGTAGTCACACATCTTCTTCCTGAGCAGGGAGTATTTGCTTCTTTGAATCTAGACAAATTCGGCTCTGCAAGAGGTAGAGTGTGTTGTTAGAGCTGTTCTGTGGTGAATGCAAGTAGGCCTCTTAGACATGTGCAGTTCAGTTAGTGAAACATTAATGCTTAGTGCTCCTGAACATTATCATTAGCAGAGTATATAAATAACTTAATGTTGTAAGTGCTGCCTTTCTGGCAATTACTTGTGGTTGAAAAATACAGAATATGGAAAAGCAGCTAATTGGAGCAAACTGATGTCAAGTGAAGTTGTATATAATTTTTGAATTTTATTTTACCTAAACAAAAACAACCCCCAAACCAAATAAACCCCAGAAGTAAGTCCTTAGCCAAAATGCGTCTCAGGCTTACATAACTTCTCTTTCCAGCTCTTATGTGATGTTTGGGATCAAGAACAGAGGTGATGTTTTTGGGGTTTGTGCTATTTTTTTTTTCATGCACTGAGCATTGAAGTATTTCAGAGTGTTCTGTCATTGAAAGGCTCATCCCTCCCCCTCTGCCTGTTGCATCCTTTTTGCTGCAAAGCCTCAGTCAGTGTGAGCAATTTGTATTATGCTCTAAGCAGGGGTAGAGCAGTTGTGCAGGCACTGGCATTTGGTCAGCGCCTGTCAGGATTGCCCATCTGTTGTGGGAAGAAGTTAGGACATCTGTGGGTCTCATACCCCTCTTCCTGGTGGAGAGGAGGAAGAAGGCCTTGGCCCTGCAGTTGGAAAGTCAGTACAAATTGTGTTTTGTGTTGTGAGTGCACAGTCCCCTGGATGGTTGTACTTCAGGGGGACCGCAGTGTTCTGTAGATGTAGCGGCACTGCTCTTTAACTGCAGTCCAGCGTGCAAAGGGGAAGAGGTTCGTGACACCTCAGCTGTCCTGACAGCTGTCTGATGTTGGGCAGGAGCCATCCCTCTTCCCCACAGGAATATCCTGGTGTTTCACTGCTGCTGTCCGTGGGAAGTTTATTACTGAAATTACTTCTTATGCAAGAAGAGGAACAAGCCTGTTTTCACCTCACAAGAAAATCTTGGTTCTTTGGGACAAGTGTTGAGGCTTCTGTGAGGGACAGAGCAAGCATACAGAGCGGAAGTTCATTCTGACACACTTGCTTGTAAACTGTCACTGCTTTAAAACAAAATGAAGTTCTGGTGTCTCCGTTTGTATTCAGAGAGTGTCCAAAAGAGAATTTGCTTTCTTCTGCAGTTCATATTATGGACTGCCATTGCATATTGAGGTATTTTTTTCAAGTGTAAGAAAAGAGATTCCGTGTAAATGTTAGAACATACAAATTTTAAAAATCAAAATACTTCAGGTAATAATGTGCTTTCTCCCTACTACTATACTCAGAGGAGTTTTTCTTTGTTTCTTTTGGGGTGATTTATACTACTATTTTACATTTTTCTATTTGGAGAAGTAGAATTTCATGTAGAACAGCAAACAAGTAAAAAGATTCTCATGATTCTTCTGTTTTTGACACAATTGATCATTTAAAGCACACCTATATACTTATTTCTTTGCTTACCATGCCAAATACTGAAATAACATGGATTCCACACTACTGTGTTGAAGGGTTTTGGTTTAGGATATGAAAAGTTGTCTGCCTGTCCAGGATTTCATAACATCCAGTACAAATGGGTGTATGAGTTAGCTCTTCAAAGGGTGCTCTTCCCTTGAAGAGTGCTGCAGTTTTTGCTTTGATCTCCATTTTCAGTCTTAGTGCCATGGCAAGGTCAGAAGCAAGTTGAAAAGCAGGAGACACTAAGAGTATGTGATACTCCTCTGGAGAGTGGCATCTACTCATGTCACCCTTTCCTGTGGTGCGTCCCCTCACCCTATGACTAAATGTCTCCTGCCATCGCCTCTGGGACAGAGAAGGACTCTGCACCACGGATTAGGCTCTGTCTCCTTGCCCAGGTGCTGTGAGACTTGGAGGAGTGCATGGAGGTCACAGCACTGCCTCTACATCTCTCGCAGTGGATCTGCAGGTCATTGTCCCTTCAGCTGGATGGCAGCAATATGGATTCTTAGTGCCCTACATGTTAAAATTCTCTGCCATAGGAGTTAGGAACTACTGCTTTAAACCTACAGGGGAACTAAATGGATCACTGATGTGCTGTGGAAGTTCTTAAGTCAGCAGCTGGGCCGTAGAGGCAAGATTTTAATAATAGGAGGTTTGGAATGACACTTAGGAACATTGTGTATCATGTTTTGTTTCCCAGGTGAAGATCTCCTGGATATTGTAGATACATGAGAACCAGAGTGATGTGTAGGCTCATGTACAGCTTGTGCTGCTTTTCAAATTGGGGAAAACACTGCTGCATGGGATAGCAGCTTTAAAAAAACCCTGTGTGTTCTCCTCTTTAACTGTGCTTCTGTGCTTTTTGTATCGTTTCTGCCTGCTGTCTCATTTAGATGCACACAGATGCAGTACCCCAGGTTATTCGATGTATTTAAAATATTTCATTTTATTTAGGTGGAGCTTGAGAGGGTTTTAAGGGTTTGTAAAAGAGAATAAATAAATTTGAAAACCAGAAAAGCTGAAGTCCTTGATGTAAAGCATGGTTGTGTATGCAAAGAGGTTTAGAAACTGGTTTGTTGTTTGCACTATATTTATCCTGGATTAGTTTGCTGCTTCTGCTTCCACCTGATATGATCAACATTCTTCCTTCCTGGTATCTCCTCTCCTGGTACTCTGGAGGCTGGCAGCCGCTAAAGCTGAAATTAATGCAAAACATGCTGATGCTGATAGTAGTGGTACATGGTAAAGGCAACTTAGAGATTTTTTAATTTTTTTTTTCATATAAAGCTGTTTTCAGGTATTTACCAGGCTTGGAGTTGGGAAGCAGTCATCTCCTAACAGAGCCTGGTGGGAGCTCAGTCTCTGCTCCTGGTGACAGAAGATAAGCTTTCCTGAGCTCATGCAGGAGTTAAACTTTGTCCGTGGCCAGATTTGTAATGGGACAAAGAACATTGATGGTGGCCTTCATATATCCCCTGTGTTTCCCATTGCATGTTCCAGATGCAGCTGTTGCCTTGTGGTCAAGTAGCGTGACATCAGCACATGCTGTACAGGGGAGGGTAGATCTGTGGGCCCTTCTGTGTTGCACATCTCTGTGTGGTGGGCTGCAGTGCTGGGGACCAGGCTGTCATCTCATGCTCTCTGCCCGCCCCACGTTCTTGAATGTTCAGTCTCACAGAAACAGAACAACTGAAAATCCTCTGCTATAAAAATGAAACAAAGAGTGAGGATGGGAAATGTGAAATATTAGTGAGAGTTGATATTAACCTGTAGGGTGAGAAGTGCTTTTGTGCTTGGTAGTCTATTAAAAATGGCAATAAACTGCCTTCTTCGTGGCAAAAGGTGGTTCTTAGCCAAGATAGGCTGCAGCCATTTTCTCCTCTGATCGTATCTGTTTCTTCTTTGGAGCAAGACAGATAAGGAAGGGATACAGCTTTCCTTGGTTGATTTAGGAAATTTTCTAGTAGGGAGAAGACAATCTTGCTATTATTGTTTTGATGCAGTGAGTGTGTGTTGGCACAGACTCCTCAGGATGCCGCTTTTCAAGTGTAAAATTGTTCTGTTTGATAGCGATTTTACTCTGTCCCCCTTTTTTAGAAGTGCAGTGACTGTGTGCAAATCCCTCACAGGATGCAGTACTCAAAAATGCTTTTGGCTTCTGAACTACAGCAGTTTGGTTCTGTGCCAAGCAGTTTCTAGTTCATAATTAGAGTGAAGATGCTTTTAGTGTTCTCAACACTCCCAGGCTGGGAGCATGCTGATCTGCATCTAGCCATGAAGTGGGGTAAACATGCTTTGTAATTTTAGTGTCTTGGGAACAGAACAGAAAGAAAAACTCAGCTCAGCAAAGTCATTTCAGTGAGAACTTGTGACGATTCCCATACATTGGAAAAGGGAAGAAATTGGGGCAGGGAAGAGGGGAAGCTAGGTGAACACTTGTAGGAACGTGGGGAGAGAGAGGGTATTACTTTTGCTTTCAGCACTTGTTCTCACTCCCTGCGAAGCTGGGTTTTGCCCCAGCACAGGACTTGGTAGCTTGGAAAAAGTCAGACGGCACAAGGTAATGTGCAAGGCTCAGGGCAAGGACCGTCAAACTGAGAAAAGCTTTATGGCTGAAATGCCTGGTTGTTGCCATGCTAGAGGTCTCTAAGCAGGAATACTGTCATATTTAGCTACCTGAGGGAGTTTAACTGAGTGAAGTGGTCTGTATGGATGCGCCAAACTCTCCTCTATTTCCTTTCTCAGTCTGACAAGTCACTGTACTGCTGTGTGCCCATTCCAGGTGTCAGGACACTTATTTGCTCTGAGCAGCCCCACCTGGGACCTCCACCCACGCCCCTGCTCATGTGCCCAGGAATCCCACATCAGCTCAGCTTGGAGCCTTCAATCCTAAGTGATGCTGTAGGAGTTACTGATCCTCCACCCCATCTGTTGCCATGTCTCTCTCTCTGCTCATGAACCCCGCAGATTCAGGCCCAGGAAACCAGGAGCTCGGAAAAAATGGCATTCAGCTTCCGTCTGAGGATGGCAGTAAGGGCAAGGACAGTAAAGCTTGCAGTGTTTCTGTGTGGGTTTCAAATTAGTAAGCACCAAAAGCTGTTGCATCTACCTGCCCATCTCCTCTCTGTTGTTTTTCAGCAGTTTTGGTTCACTGACATGTGGCCTTGCTCCTTTTGTTCACCAAGCGTGGAGTCCTGAGATGGCATCCCGTGGCCTCTGTCTGGACTAGTTCATCTTTTTGTCTTGTAAGAAATAGTAAATGTAGTAGTTTTCATTGCAGTCAAAAGCTGAGCAGTGATGTAGGAGCTGGCCAGTGGATGTGGCCTTGCAAGGAGTCTGTGATCTCTGCACTAGGGATTTCCACTCCGTGCATTCCAAAGGAGCAGCTTCAACAAAACTGCTGACTGAGGCGAAACACAATGGAAGCTTCCTCAAAAAATAGAAAATTGTATCTCATTGGGGTAGAATTTCTCATTTCTTTTGAGCAGGTAACTTGACTCAAGATCATAGGCCAGTTGCTTCATGATTGAAGTTTGCTGTACAGTAATTTTACTGGTATTAGTATTGATGACAAGAGTTTCTCTGAGATCAAGAAGATGTCCTTAAAGCAGCTGTTATCTGGACAGTAGCTGATTTTTATCTCTGCCTTGCAGAAGAAGCTGTTTCAATAGAAGCAGCAATCCTGCAGTAAAAATCTAATAGGTCTGTTTATGAAATGGGCATCTGAGATACAAGACAGGACCAGTAAATTCAAGAGACAAGTATTGCTCCCTGATGCCTGGGCATGGCCTTTTGCCATGGTGTATGTTAAAGCATTGAGGGTTACCCTGAGACATCCTCAATTTCTGCGGTGCTGATGGTAATCATTGCTTCACCCCTCCACAGTCTATTTAGTCTTGATTTCAGGCTCCAGATTTGAGTTGTTTGGGCTTTGACCTTTAATTCTCATTTCATGAGGTTTTCTTCATCTCTTAGAGAAGTGATGTCTTTCCAAGACAATTCCTTGGGCTTTCAGGTCATTGTTGGAATTTGTCCTCCTAAACCTCATCAGGCTGTGTGCTGATTCAGTTCACTGATGACTTTTTTCTAGATCAGTTCTGTCCAGATTTGCTTTGAATGCCAACTGTAATTCGTACAGAGACTATCTAAGAGACTATCTGTGCAGCTGTGATCCACAGCCCTGATGATCAAAAACATGTATGTGTTTCTACAACTCTTGTAGTTGTGGAAGACTCTCTTGTGTTTCTCCTACCATGTTTTCTTAAGGGTTTTAACAACAAAGTGATGTACCTCAGAAAGAGCAGCTGCCTTTGTGTGTTTTGGTTAAAATAATCTAGGAGAAATGTGTTGTCTTTTTTCCTACTTAGTGCAGGTTTTTTGGAGACAGATACTAAGCTTCCATAAAACTTTCTCAAGTGGGGAGTATTTTAACCCCTTGTGTGGGTGAGGCTAGTTGCATAAAAATTCAGTGATGTTTCTGTTGCAGAGATGTAGATGTGAATTCATAGTCCAAGGAAATATCTACTGCTGAAGCTTGAAATTCCAGTAAATCTGGCATGTACCTGTTAGTGGTTTGTATTCTATTATCTGCAGTGTTTTGGGGTTGTTGCCTTCCTAAGGTGATGGTTTGTGTGACTTAGAGAGGACACATGTAGAAGAGACATTCCTTCAAAGCCAATAAATCTTGTTCTTTATTTCTGTGAGGAGTGAGAGTGACTTTTAGAATCACCTTGTCACCAGAGGGCCACCCTGCCCTGCTTCTCCCATTCTTGCCCATTCATAACTCACCATATCATTGTGGTGGTGTCCATGGGGTACCGTTCATTGCAGGGAAACAAACTTCTTGGATGTAAACTTCTTGGCTCCTTCTGAGGCCACCTGAGAGTATAAAGAGTTACAGGAGATGAGAAAACCAGCTGAACTGGTATAGCACTATCTTCCTGTCAGCTTGCAGGGCTGGTGGTGTTTTTAGCTGGAGCAGTCCATCCATTTCCTTCTTCTGTGAGCTTTGAAATTTCTGCAGTGGGGCAGTTTCAGGCCATAAAGAGCCAGATTTCAGACGTTGCTACGGTTAGGGATGTTGAGAACCTAGAAAAAAACCCAAACAAAACAAACCCAAATCCTTTTTTTTTTCTTCTCCAATGTTTTCACACCACCCCATCCCTAAATAATTTTGTGTTAAGCTTTTCACAGCAAGTTATCTGCATCTCCAAGCATGTGCTTTGGAAGGTGAAATTCTGAGTGGCAGAAGTCAGTGTTCCATTAGAACATTATATTACTTCAAAATGTGAAATAGAATATAGGTAACGAAAGTGCTAATGCTTGCTGCTTGCTACTTGCTGTCAGCTTGGTAACTCTTCTAGACAGTAAAAATGTTGTGATTCACTTCACAGTGAAGTTGCAGTATGACGTAAAAGTAAGAATGTGCTTTCATGTGAATATGACTGCCTGTAACTCTGTTTATTCTCTCAAAAGATTTGGCTTATTGCTGGCAAAGAAATAAGACGCCATTTAATTTTTGGTACCTAATCTGTGTTACACCAGGAGGTGTGTTACTGGTGTGCATAAGGTGTGCTATTCAAAGGCAGCCCTTGTTCTGCTGAGGTTGTAAAAAGCCTCCAGAAGAGGCTCTTGTTATGTGTTATCAAGCATAGGCAAGTGTATTAAAATACTGTTGTGAAATGGCTCTCCATCAAACTAATACTTGAATTAAATGTGAACCAGTCTGTCTTTCTCTTTCCTACCTTTGTGTAAGTGCATTTGGTTAATCAGCTTTAAATAAGAAAGCAGTGTAAGCCCTTGAACTGTGCTACTACTTACAATGTTTATTTTCCATCGGAGTGCTAACGTAAGACAGTCCTATTTCTTCAAAATCACGTGTGGGTTTTTTGTGTGTGATCTGTAATGCTAATGGTGATGAATGCAAAGTTGCCTGGTTAATAAGGTGGTGTGACTTACTCTTTTGACTTAGATATCCCTGAAGAAGAGGCCAGATACTGGACCAGAAAATTAGAACAAATAAATTCACTGGGAGATGATGAGGTAAATATCTAAATTGAAAGAATAATTTAGCCCTGAATGTCTTATAACCAGCTTTTATTCTTTGTATTAGATCCCTGTGATTACAGTAACTGCTAAATGTTGATCATTTACAAGTCTTCCATGAACTGCTTACAGAACTCTTTTCTCAAGTGTACTGTTTAGTGTTAAGGAGAGGAATATTTTTCTGCATGCTGGAAGTGCTCAAATAATGTTTTGTTGATGTGAATATGTTCAAAAGAAAGGCAACACCATGCTTTACCAGAGTACATAGTGAAACCATTTTTGACAGGCTGTGGTAAGTTCTTTTTGTGAAATCAAGTCAAAAAGGACTTTTTTGCAGTTGACTGTTTCGTTGATGAATACAAAGCAAGGTACTGAATCTTTATTTGAACTGAGGACTGTTGGAGCTGTTGGCTTTTATCCTAATGCAGTTGTTCTTGGCTCAGTTTATATGAATCTTGTATTAGAATAAATGGTAGCTATGGCTTTGGTTTCCTAGCTCTAGTGTGTGCTTGCCTAAGCAGCTATAAAATAAAGGTTACTTTTTTTTATTTTTAAGAGAGACTGTTGCATGACTAAAATTTTGTTTACAGTTCATATTGTTTGCAGAACAAGATTTAACATGGTAGTGCCTGTACCAGAAATGAAGCATTTAACAAAGCCCAATACTCATGTGTCGATAGAAACATCGAGTAAGAACATGGTGCTGGTGAAAACTCTGTAACAAGTCTCTTTCCATAGCAAGAGTTTCCATAGCAGGATAACTTGCAAAATACTCTCCTGATGCAATGACTTTAGGAGGTTTTTGTTCTGGGATCCTTCATCTGTTCCTTTCTGTTCATTGTATCAGTGATCTGGTTTACTGTGCAGATGAAGGAAAATAGGGTGGATTTTCTTTTTGACTGAGGACAGACCAATATTCGGGTGGATAAAAACTTAAAAGACTTTAGGGCAGCCTCTCCTGCCTTCCTAGAAGTTTGAGAGCCTCTAAGAGTCGATGAAAAGCTCAGTCTGAGTTGTCCTGTCAGAGATGCTGCTGTGGTGCCTCCCCGCTCCCGTGGGCTGGAGCAGCAGTTCAGGTACTTCAGCGAGGCACAGGTGCCCTCTAGTGCTTCACCGAGCTGGTAGTTGCTGAAAGATATTCTGAGCTTTCTGAGTCTCCCCTTTTTCTGCAGTGCCATGCATATGCTTGCTAACTGCATGCTTGCATCAAATACCAGTAACAAAGTAATATCTCTGTATTTGTGACCTAATGGTCTCAGATTTACTGTGGATGTTCCCTGTGACCAGGGAGAAAAAAATCCTGTGCAGGGCCTGACCTAAGGTGGTTTTTCTGAAACTCTCCACTTTGCCAGCCACCCAGAAAAGGGATGAGATCTTCCTTGCACATTCTCCTAACTGGCAGTGACTTGTAGCTTGGGAACTCCCAGGGCCAGAGACAGTATCCTTGTGTTGAACAGCACTCAGTGGATTTTTCTTTTGTGAATGCCAGTTGCCCTTTAAATGCACCCAGGTCAGTTATGTTTGTGCAAAGGAATTCAGCACCTTAATTGTGCATTGCCTGAAGAAATTTCTTAATTGCTCTGAGCAAACAGACCCGGTATTTGAGAAACCAGCTGGAGGCAGGTTTGTTTGGAGAAATTGAATGACTGATCCTCATGCATCCAGTCTGTGCCACTCAGTTTTACAGACCTCACCTTTTGGGCTGCAGAAAACTGGTCTGCACAGTGTTTTTTTAGCCCAGGAAACTTCGTGCCTTTGTCTTCTTTGTTTTAAGTTCAGCTCTCTCTGTTTGAGACGATGAATGAACGGACTAAAGCTGCACACGAGTACTCAAGAAGCAGGTTCATTTGGAGTTCATATGGTGTAATATAGAGATGCTTTCCAGCCTCTCTTCCTACAAACACTTAATATTCCATTTTCATTTTGGGACTCCTGATAGCCGTCGGGCTGATGCCTTAAAAATAACAAACTGCTGCCATTCTGGGATCTCTGAGGATAATAATTCAGAACCCACTGCTGTCCTGTGCTACTGAAATTGCTCATCAGCAGACTTCCTTTCACCACTTTGTCAACCAGTCAGTGCTGTGAGATCCGGCAGTTCTTGTTTTCACAATCCTGATTAACTCAGTGGGTTGGCAGTTTGCTGATGATAAGACTAACCACCTTTCAGGATCCCTTGTGCATTTTAAATAGCACAGATTGGAAGATAACCGCAGCGGAAGTCTGCGGGTTGTCACCTTCCATGCACAAAACTGGTCATTAATCCCTGCCAAATCCAAGGAGAGACTGTCTGGTGGCTGTGTTTTGCACAGGCTGCAGCACCAGCTTGCTAAGTTTCCCACTTCCTTTGTTGTTAGATCTTTTTTTCCTAGCAGAGACTGTTCTCATTATTTTGGTCAATTGTCCTAATTTTCTCATATCTCTGTGTAATACAAGATAGAAGAGAATAACAAAATAAAACCACTGGCATTCCCCTAGGGAATGCTTTGATGCTGTAACAAACAGCTTTGTAAAAAGTCAAAGCTGGCTAATTGAAATACCTCTGTGTTCTCTAATTTAGTATTAAATGAGATGAAAAATTCTTCACGGTGGATGTAAAGTGGATCACAGGAGAGTTTGCAAGTGTTGGCTGGGTAAATATTGTGTTCCTGCCCTGCCAGGCACACTAATTACCTTACTGCTTCCATCTTGTACTGCAGAGTTGCTGTGAGCCCACATGAGTTTTGAACTGTTAAAGCTGTCCTGGAGTGTCTAGATGTGATCAGGCTTATTCCCAGTTTGGAGCTCCCTGTCACACTGGCATTGTGGTGTAGAGATTCAGGTCTTTTAGATGTCCAGTTGGAGGTCTCAGAATTGGTAATAGGGCTTGTGCTTGTTCTAAAGCAGACTTCACCTTAAACAGGAGTGCACTTTGTAACACGTGATTTTGGCATGAGAAAAGAGGAGACTTCTGGGAATGTGTTTTAATACAGATATAAAGGAGAATATATTATGGATATTATGCTTATAGATACTGTACTTTGATACTGCCAGGGATATTTTCTCTTATGTGTGGTATGCTGTCATAAAGTTACCATTTGCTTTCTTACCTGTCTATGTTCCTTCCTATTTTTTTCCCTCCTTTAGTATTCCTTTCAGGAGGAAGTCCAGAAGAAACCATTGCCCAGTGCTGCCTCCCAGTGTTGTAAGTTAGACTTATTTCTTCTCAATATTTTTATCTCTTTCAATGTGCTTGATTTCCTTCTGTGGTTAGTTATCAAGTGATGGTACATTTGAGCAATATTTTCTTATTAGAAGTACTCAAATCTCTGTGCAGTTATGAAAACTGTCCTCCTCAAAATGTTGCTCTGCAGCTTCTGATACCAGGAAGTGAAATCAGGCATTGAGTCTTAACTTGCTGTTGTCCTTGTGTGCAATAGGAACAGAAAATGCGTGCAAAGTCACTGAGATTGTCAGCCCCTTGTAATATTTATACCAGTAAGAAAATGCTGTGTTTTTTCATGTGACTGCATTAGACTATGTTCTGTTAAAACTTCCTATGTTAAATATATTTTTTATTAATGTTTAATGAAATTTTAAGAGGGAGAAAATAGATGGAGACAAGTACTACTGGTAGCCTTTTAAAGTGCACCAGAGGTTTGTGTACTTGATGTCTAATTTCTTCAATATTACTTTTCAATGCTGCCTTGATGGATGGGAAAAATATTTTTACTAATTTCTGCATATCTTGTCTTGCATTTTTTATGCTTCTGAAAACATGGATGGAAAAATAACATAGCACTTAATGTATCTGATTATCTGCAAAATTAGATTTCTGAAACACTGCTTTTAACATATAATAGATGAAAGCTCAGTGATGTCTCTTGTGAATGTGTTATCTACTTTTGGCAACAAGATTAATAAAATTCAAATCTCGTAATTTAAACAAAT
>WEIT01015659.1:3813-14328 GCA_013389985.1 Dryoscopus gambensis | reverse complement strand
CCATGTTTTCTCTCCCCATTAGGGCTGCAACAGTGCTACTTATATTCAGGATGCTTTCCAGTTACTGCTTCCAGTTCTGCAAATTTCCCATATCCAGACGAGTTGTTTGAAAGCCCATGAGTGACAGTTTTCCAGGAGCTGTCACCTTGACACCAGCCACAGACCCAATGTCTTCAGCTGTGCCAAGAGAGCTCGTACAAGAGATGTCTGGCCACTAGAGTTCTTTGAAGACACTAAATGCGGTTTTGCACACACAGTACTGAACAACATTTTAAAACTCTTTCAGGCTTTCAGACTTTAGAAGTAGTTAGTAAAGTGAGTCATTTCTTTTCCAGTACAGTTCATGCTTTGCATTAATTTAAATGGAAGTTTATTGATATTAGCATTGACTTAAATATGCATTCTAAAGGTTGACCCTTTCATTTGTAAACATTGTATGAAACAAATTGGAATGTAAAGTTTCTTAAAACATTCACTTCAATCTACCGTTTCTATTGTTTGTATTATAACTGTCAGTTAAAGTGTATTTCAGAAGCTGGTTTCAGTATTTAATTTTTGCCAACATGAACAAATTAGCATAGTGTTGAGCTTGTTAAATATTATTTCCAGTAGCAAATAATAACATCATATTAATATGTACCACTAGCATAACACTTTGTATTGAAGGAGTTGCACAGCAATAAGTATTAACTTTACTAAATGAAAATTATGGAACCAGAATTATACTGAAAAGAAATTTTCTGAGCCAGTTAAGATTATGGGTATAGCTCTGTACTTGCTGACCCATAAGTTTATATTAATTTAGGTCTATTTCTTCATTTCAAGGGTTGAACAACACAGCAGAGAAAAGTAATCTTTTTAATATGCAAGGTATAGAAAATTTCCCTTTTGTTTGGCAATTGAAACACCTGCTAAACAACCTTCTCTCAGATGTGTTAACAGGTTAGCACTTTGAGGTTTACTGATGCCTACAGTTCAGAAACAGAAGTCGTAGTAAGAAGTTATGAGAGAATTGCTTTGGGTGTGGAGATCATCTGTCAGAGCAATCACCTTTTTTCTGAGGCAATAGTTAGGGCATAAACATGCAACAGGAATGACATTTCATAACAACACTAGCAACCATGCTAATTTGTCCATTTTAAAATCCTGATCTGTGGACCTACGAATTTGTTTAGGCTAGTTCACTTCTTAGACAGGAAGAACCTTTCAATATTTTACATAGCCTGTTCCTTTGGGGTTTTGTTATAATGTTCTTTCAGTTATTTTGCATTTTTTTTCTCTTGATATACTCATAAATTTTATTTAAATGCTTGTCCATACAGCTAACATTTTAATACATTTAAGCATAGTTCATACATCATAAAAATAATGAAATAGAGCGCGAGGAAGTTTCTGTGTTTGATAGAAAAGAGAAACCATGTATCTGCTTTGCACATGGTAACTTCTTTGAGTCCAAATAAGACAGAAAAGTCTGTTGGTGTTTTACACTGTTGTGGTCCGTGTTCTGCTGTCACACTCACTGTGACTTTTCCATTTTGTTATTTAGAGATGAAAGTTTCCCTATCCCTGAAATAAGGTTTATTACGCAAAATCTATTTTCTGGCACCCTGTAATTTAACAGACGTGATTTATCTTTCTGGGTAAGTAAAAGATGTACAATCTTCAAATTCATTTGCACAGGCTGAATATAATCTCAGAAGCCTCAGGGAATAATGTTTGAAATCATTGAGGGGCATTCTTAAGACAAAGATTGTTTGTCTGAGATACTCCTTGCTAGAGGTTTCACTGTCTTGCTTAAATTATACACTTATGAATAAAGTACCTTACCCTGAAGTAAAAGAAGCTATAAAAAGTAACATGGAGACTTAAAGTATTTACATCCATACAATGTAGGAAGGGAAACAGAGCAGGATATGAGCATAGGGATACTCCCATCTGATCTTAGGATCATCTTGTCCTAGGAAAACTGAAGGTTTTATCTTTAAAACAATTTAGATAAAGAATATTTCAGTAGAGAAGTACTATACAGATGTAGCCAGAATATTTTGTTTACACTGATTTGTGTTTTTCCACCAGTCAAATATATCATTTGAGATACTGAACTGAGAAAGTACACTAAAAGGGAGTGGTTTGAAGAATAATGTGATGGGAATATATTCTCAGTGCAGTAATTTACTTTCTGATTTTGTGAATTTCTTTTGGAATGATGAGTGTGATTTTATTGGGAGACTGACAAAAACAGTTGCTGCCTTAAACTTTTAATGGAGAGTGTACTTTCTTTCAGGTCAGTACACTGAGCATGCCTTGGCACTTGGCAAATGACTAGGTTATAAATACTTGTGAAAGTTACCTGTTCTTTTGAGCAGATGTGTTTTTCATGGCATTCCATTCACTTTTGAGCACACCCACCCTCTTATGCAGAGACAAAGGAGGGAAGCTTGTGCACTGACTAAGTTAGAAGTTTATCAAGAGGAAACTTAAAATAATGTCTGCATACCTACAGCCTTGCAGATGATCCACAGTTACATGGCCCCCTGAAGGACGAGCTGGAATTAGTAAATTAAAGAAGTGATTTACTGTATATTAAGCATATTGACTTCTTTTTTTTTCATGGGTTTGGGTTTGGAGGTTTTTTTTAGGTAAACAAACCAAAGCAAGCTGTAAAGTTGTTTACTGCTTTTTAGGGTATGGTCTATTCATGGGTAAACATCTCTTCCCCATGAGTTCCTCCTACACTCCAGCTTCCATTGCTACAGACAGCTGAACAAAAGAATTGTCTCTTCCACTTTTGATCATGCTGCTTAAATCACCCACTGACGCCACTAATATCTTCCTCCAAAATGTGCCTCAGTCACATCATACAAAATCAATCATTACCACTTGGGATGCTTTTTAGTGATGTGTGACACCAGTAATGTCCAGTGTCACTCACCAGTCAGGATTCATAACAATTTCAAGGAGTCTGAAATGCTGCAGTATTTTGAATGACAAATACAGATTTTCCCCTTTTTATCTGATTCACAGAAGTGTTTTTATCATACAAGCATTCACCCAGCTCTCAACTTTGAGACATTCCAGTTCTATTTCAGATGACAGCCCTGTCCTTTCTGTTAGTCTCAGAAGAATGTAGACCATGGAAAAGGACTTTCCTGAGTTCTTTTTAAATCCATCTCAGAGCAAGGCTTAACGTGATACCATCACCCAGTCTGACCTACTTTGAAGTTCTTACAGTTGGACTGGAAAGCCCTCTGGACTTTAAACACTTTATTCTGGCTCAGGTCAACCTCTGTTGCTGAAGCTGCTTTTATTGTGCAACTTGTACGTTTTCCATGCTGTCTCCTACTTCAGCATTCATATTGATGATGGTGTGCAGTTTTAGAATTAAAATTCGAAAATAAAATGTCAAAACTTCAACTGTATTAAAAAGACCAGAGACAGAAATTATTTTCAAACAAAAAAACAAAAGAATGTGCTCTCTGGAAATACGAACAATTTTCAAGGTTGGATTAGAGAAAAGCCTCTGTAAAAAATTTTTTCAGCATTTCTCAGAATAAACAAGAGATGACATCTGATTAGCTCAGCAGAACAGGAATAATGCACTTCTGAAGTAAAATGAAAATCTGCATAAACTGAAAGATGAGAACATTAAAAGAGGAAGAGCTTAAAGGAAAGAACACAGTTAATTTGGTCACTCTGGATCTGCAGTGCTCATTCTCCCTCTATTACCTGCACAGCAAAAGTCCCTGAGCACACATTTGTTAAGAACTCCTTAGTAGTCTCCCACTTTGATCTCCTCTTCACAGCCTCCTTTACACTCTTTTGAGGATGTACCCAGAACACGAGGTAATTCAAATAATTTTTAAACACCTTCAGAATCCTCTCAACCCATTTAGTAGATTTGGGAAAATGCAGCCCTGCTCTTCCTGCCCTGTGTGATCTCAGAGACTGTACCAGCAGGTCATCTGATGCTGGCATTTAAGGTGGTCTCTGCCTTCCCTCCAGTTCCCTTTGCCAGTTCAGCCCCGTGTCCATTTTGCACGTTCTCTGCTCCATCAGTTCCACCTTCACCACTAGGTTTGTTCACATCCCGCCCCTCCTTCACCTTCATGTCTCCTTCCCCTTGCTGGTTTCTGAGGCTCTTCACTCCTGCCCATCATCTTGTGCTTGAGAGGCTGCACCAGGACATCCTTTCTCTCCTCACATGTTCGGTTCTGACAAAGCCAGAGATGACGACAAGGAGTTAGGAGGATGTGAGAGGAGAGAAACAAAACCTCAGGAGAAAATGGCAAGACACTAAACCAGTGGTTCTCAGTCCCTTCCTCCTCCAGTGTAAGGAGGTTGGATCAGAGACTGCCTGAGATCCTTTTCGACCTGAATTACTTGAGGATCACATTTTTTCTTACCATCCACAGAATCACTGAATCACAGAATCACCAGGTTGGAAGAGAACTCCCAGATCATCGAGTCCAACCCATGCCCTAACACCTCAACTAAACGATGGTTCCGAGTGACACATCCAATCTTTTTTTAAACACATCCAGGGATGGTGATTCCACCACCTCCCTGGGCAGACAATTCCAGGACTTCACCACTCTTTCTGTGAAAAACTTTTTCTTAATCTCCAACCTATATTTCCCTTGGGACAGCTTAAGATTGTGTCCCCTCGTTCTGTCAGTTGCTGCCTGGAGAAAGAGACCAACCCCCACCTGACTGCAGCCACCTTTCGGGAAGTTGTAGAGGGCGATAAGGTCACCTCTGAGTCTCCTTTTCTCCAGTCTAAACAACCCCAGCTCCCTCAGTCATTCCTCATAGGGCTTGTGTTCCAAGCCCCCTCACCAGCTTTGTTGCCCTCTCTGGACGCATTCAAGCATCTCAATATCCTTCCCCCAATTCTTCCACTGTTTCCACTTTCCACTGTAGTTTGGATCATACTTAGAAGAAAAGGTAAGCTTTACTCAGCAGGCATTAAAAGCTTGTAAAAACCTTTTGGGTTTTCTTGATTATGGTGTTTTTGAAGGTAACTTGGAAGATGGAACCTTCCAGGGTAGTAAAACCAAACACCTGGAGAGCTGTGGGATAACTGTGGGTAATAAAATAGCAAATCACAGTTTAGTTGTCTAAGGAAAAGAAGAGGGGCTGGTTATAGGCAGCAAGAATAATAAGATAATTAAATTGTAGGAGAAAGAAAATTAAGTTGGGGTCACAAGAAGCAGTGCTGTTCCTATCAAGATCTCTGGATTACTGAAGGGGAAAAGTGATAGCTTGAATCACTTAAAGCATTTAAACACTGACCAAAATGGCCTTAGCAACTCTGTAGTGATTTGAGACAAATATGTCTCTTCATCTGCAAGTTGCTCTCTATAATAATAAGAAAAAGCAACCCAGAAACAAATTGTGAGACATGTAGTTTATATGCTGTATTAAAAACTCCACTTCTGAAAAGCATTGTTATTACCACAAATAAACAATAAAAAGCCCCCAAATCAAGTATTTTTCTTATTTTTTTAGATGGTAACAAACAATAGAAATGAATGATTCAGACTTATCCAACTAAATACAAAAAACTCCATATGCCCTCATCAAATCATTCAGAAGCTGATGTTCACAACTATTAAATCTGAACTACTCCATGTAGACTGGAAAATGCAATTTCAGAAAGCTTCAGGAGGGAAAGGCTGTATAAATGTAAGGAATGGAGGTAATGAAGTATGAACTGGTTGCTAAATTGTTGCCTACCATGTTTGCAATGGGCAGTTTACAATCTGTTCATCCTGATGGATTTAGCACAAGGGAGCCTGAAGTCCTGGCAATTTCTGTCTCTGCCTAGTAATTGATGGCTAAGCTGTACCCACAAATCATGTGTTAGCGCTGAAGGAGTTTGGGACCCTGCTCAGCCCAAACAGCTCCATTGCACTCAGAGGAGCAGTAGTAAATGGAAAATAAGGAAAAGTTCCAAGAGAAAATGAGTCTGAATGCTAATGACCCAAGCTAGTACAAAAGACGGAAATGCAATTTCTCAAAAAGTGCAAACCCATTTAATGTCTTAATGAGTTATTAAAAACCGTAATAACGATTTTGTGATTTGAAGCCAAAATAGTATTTTTCCACATTTTTTTTCTTTATCCACTAAGATATTGCACAAATTATGATGGTCTTCCTGGTTTACTGCAAAAACTAACATGCTTGCTGCAGAGTTCTTTTCCTTCTGTAATACTTGGTCCACCCTTCTCAACAGCCAGAAAATTAAGTATCTGATGTATCTTTTAGGCATCTCAGTCATCTAGAACATTAAGTAGGTTGAAAATTGTGCTCATTTCATGAAAGTAGAGGATAATTCCTAGCTTTATACAGACTTCTTATCCTATGGGATATATGAAATAAACTTCTGCCCTGATAAAAAATGTAATTATCACAAGAATTGTCTCGCAACCGTATAACCAAGTATGAATCCTGAATGAACAGAAAATAGATGTGAAATCTATTTTCTTCTATCAAAGTTGTTTCTGCAGCAAAACATGTTTGTCCATCATTCATATTTTCTTAATACCAAGTAGTTACGATGGACAAAATGGAACTTGTCAACTAAAATGCGTAATTGGCATTCCCATGAAAAGATGGATAACATATCTCCCCAAGCTGGAGATGGGGATGCTTTCTTCTGTGGTGTATGATATGTCTTCTTTCATCCAGTAGTGCTGGTATTTCATATGGCGATACCTGAAACTAAAGAAAATAGTATCAGAAAAAAAAAAAAAAGTAGGTTAATTAGGTCTTCCCTGATTTATCTCAAATGTTATAATTTTGACTTTCACGGTAATGAATTCTGCTCTCTATTACTAAAGAAAACAACATTGTACCTAAAAGGCAGACAAAATACGTGATGCACATCAGATTGGAGCAAAAGACCTGAGACTGATGCCTGGCAGCTGAGTAGTGGCTCGGGTACCTGCCCCACAAGAGTGTGATACAGAAACTTGAGCGAGGCACACCAGGCGTTACCCACTTACAGGGAAGCTGGCAGTGGAAGGGTGGGCAGAGCCAGAAACATTCACCACATCCACCTGGCCGAAGTGCTCTTCTGTGCCCAACTGCATTTCCCATTCTACACTGCTATACAGTGGGACAAATTTGGAAATAATGTAATAAAAGCAGCTTTTTCCACATTCCCAAGGGAAATGCTTCTCTCTAATCATCAATGACACTTTTGAATTTGGATTGCAGCTCCCAGAGCTCACAGATTCCAATCAAGCTTATCTCACTTTTTAAATGAACTATACAATGCTGCGGGAGGGGAAGTATAGGATTTCTGTACTTCTAACTTGCATACTGAGTGAAAATATAGCTTGTCACCCATTCTGGTAGCTCCCATAACTGCAGGCCCGATTACAACATCTGTCTACATTTTCTTTTACATGGTAGGAACTGGGTTCAGAAGTGTTCCTTGGCTGTGAAATCGTATTGGAGGCAGCAGCTGCTGAAGTGAGCTAGAAAATGCCATGTGTAGGCAGGATACATTGCATCAAAAATTGATGCCAGCTAATGGAGCAGTGGGTTTAAACAGCCTGCACAGTGCCCCTTGCAGTCCAGTTCTGCCAGCAAGCAGGAGTGCTTCCCTTGGAAACCCTTTGTGTCTCTTTTGGAGAGAAACACATCCTGGCATGCATTTAGTGCAGGACTCAGTAATTGTGCCAAGTACTGTGGAATGTGCTCAGCAGTCAGACTCTGTGAGCTCTTCTGTGCTGAGAGGAGTTGTCATTTTAATGTGCAATTAAGACTAGAATCTCTTACGGAAGCAGAAACAGGAGGAGTTACCTTTCATGATATTTAAAAAATAACTAAGTGAGTGCATACAGTTCTGTAAACAATTTAAAGCTGCATGAGGGTGTAAATCATAGAATCATAGTTATCAACAGGAATTATGGCATAAAAAATGAAATCTTACAAAAACGGCCAACCCGCAAAGCCAGTAGGTCAGTACTAGGAGGAACTTCTCCCTTCAGCAGATTCACACCAAATTGTATGATAACTTTAACCACAGTACTATCACTTCAGAGCACTGAAATTATGCTTTTCAGAAAAGCTGTCAAAAGGATAATTGGAAGGATCCAGCAATTTAAAATCACACCTACTGTTCTTCACAAATACCTGCATGAAAACAGCTTAACTGTAATCTTCCTCTCACTCCTGAGCACACTTGTTACATGCCTTTGCTAGAATGTTTTATGATGTTCACTGTTTTCTCTGCATAATTTCTATCTTCTGTTGTTTGTGTGGGTGTCTTGCTTGAAGACAGATGAGAGATTCTTTTAAATATGAAAACATTTTTGTAAAACCATAATCACGTGAGCAAAACTGGCAAAGAATATTTTTAGTTGCACTTTCTGTTTGTGCTACTAAGTTCAGCAATGATGGCATTTAAAGACCTCTTCAGGAAGGCAGCAGGGGTGTGAGCCAAAGCCCAGGCAATACCCTAGGTGGACCTGAACTGAAATTTCCTGGCATTAGACTGGAATATGGACAATCAAATTTCTAATTTCCTAGGGGAGTGTTTCATTAGAAAACAATGATAACGATGATAATCTGAATGTTGCTGGATAAGAGTCAGCCTCTCTTACTTATTGACCTCTTTTGCCAACCCTTGCACCCATAGGGGGTTTCATGCCCACGTGCTTCTCAGATTGTGAGAGAAGAAAGAGACCCATCATATTCTTCTATTTTACAATTTCTTTGACAGAGGTTTTCATCTTTTTAACCAAACTAACCATGTTGTCCCTGCCAGTTACCTGTCATCTACCTTATGTTCCAGTTTTATAATCCATTTCACCTGAAGATAAGATTGTGCCTTAAATTCTATGTTCACTGGAGTTCAACTTGTCTTATTTAACTGTACAGTTGCACTGTCACTCAGAAAGAAATACAGAGACATGAAGCACCTTATGTCTTCAAGGATTCTCAAAGCTCTTTGCAAAGATAGATGGCAAAAATCAGTGTACTAAAAATCACTGGCAGTTGCTGATGTGGAACTTTCATTAGCTTTTATGCAGCCTTTGACTGTCTACCAGTTTTATTTAAAAAATTAATGGGATGTAGGATACCAAGATTCTTTTATCTTGTCCTTATGGCATTGATTGTCAGATTGATGCAGTAAATAAAATGTTTGACTAATAGTGACCAGTTTGTGTGAATTTGGTCTAGCATCAACTCAGAGCATAACACTGGGCACTTTTAAGGAAAAAAAAACCCATCCACAACAGTTGGCTTTAAGACACAGACTTTTTCTTCTTTCTTTCCTCATAAAATGGGAGCACTCCATCCAGGAACTGTCAGGTGTCCATCCGTCTCTAATTCCCCCAAATAGAACTCTGTTCTGTCCCTAGTCATTCATGAAATCTATTAATGCTTCCTTTGATTCAGAGAATGCAGTGCTGCTTCCCCTTAAGCAGGCAGAGGACAGTGGTACTGCAGGAGAGGGCTCACGGTTTCTCTTCATGCTATGAACACATGGCTTTTATTCTGCCCTAATCACTCTAAGATTGAAGTGCAGCTTTGGTGTGAGAGAGGCCAGTGAGCCCTGCACAGTCAGTCTGCCCAGACTCCACATGGCTCCACCCCAGCAAAAGATACATTTTCACAAGGGCAGGACACAGAGAGAAAGTCACTCCTTGAGGCAGGCTTCTTCGAGCTCCAGGGGGAAGTTTAGCCAAAACCTTCCCTGCTCAACAATGATTTCAGGGATAACCATCAACAAAACCGTATTTCTGAATGCCCCAACACCTTCATCTTACATATGTGTGTGGTGATCTGGCCCTTACTTGCCCACTTTAATTTCTTACTTCAATTATTCTTTGCTTCCACTGTTTAGGGAATGGCCATTGAATCAACCACAGTCAGAAGTGTTAGTCGTCATGGTTTCTCAAACCAGATATATATCACACAGCATTTTACAGCTGCTGAAAATAATAGTTTATGCAAGAAATGTTCTTAAAGTTAGAAGTACCAATTGATCCAAGTAGAGCTTTGTTAAAAGCACTACACAATCTCTGTTTTAGCTGAGGACAAACAGTTCTTTCTTACCACAGTGCAAATTAGTAAGGAGGTGTCATTAGGAGAGACAGAAAAGTTGTGTCTCCAGAGCCTTATTCTAGCATGCTCTTACCTGAACAGCATTGCCTCTGAACGCAAATATTTACCCTGAATAAAGTGTTCATGCTTCCAATCTAAATAAAATTAGGGTAGTTAATGTCACAGCCTTCTGACAGCACTAAGGAAATACATTGACAGCTGTCATATGTTGTCCTGGTTCTGGCCAGCACAGAGTTAGTATTTTTCAGTAGCTGTGAGGGGATGAGCCTGGAGCTGTGTGGATGTGGCTAGGAGATTATTCTATACCACCTCAGGTCATTGCCAGGAGCAGGGATAAGGGACTCTTGCTTCCAAGGAGAAGAGTGTTCCTTCCAGTGGGGAGAAAACGTGGTGGGGAAGGGCCAGTCAGTATTGTCCCAGGGTTTCCTTGTC
>WEIT01015655.1:95968-113230 GCA_013389985.1 Dryoscopus gambensis | reverse complement strand
TCCGGAACACGTCCTGAGCACCACATATCTTGTTGCGTCCCGCTCGCGGAGCTAGCCGGGGACAAGATAAGATTTGCGAGTGGCCGCGACAACCCCTAATACAAAGGAGCCCTCAGCAGGATGTTCAGTTGGAATAATTTCATCTTGCAGACTAAGCATTCCTCGCTCCCCTCAACCCCAAGTTCTGCACAAGCACAGAACTGCTAATAAATGTGTGTGCCTATCCAAACATGCCTCAAACTAAAGCCACAACCTGCTTGCTGTTCTCACTAGCTGTAAATTAGGGACAACAGAAGCCGGGTCCCACAGAGTCCAAAGTAGATTGGAGGAGCATGAGGACATGCCGAAAACAAAAACCACACTGATAAGATTGGATCACATTATTAGTTATCCACCTCACTCCATTTTTAGCTGCTGCCAACCTTACAACTCCACCTAGGAACCATACTATCAGCCCTGTAAAAATCATGGCTTTCCAAACAGCTCAGCTGCACTGGGCCTCATCAAAATTCACTATTCTAAAAAGGTTAAATGGCTTTTAGCTCATGAACACCAGCATTTCTGAGAAGAAATTCCATTCTCTTAACTAGTTAATTAACTTAGGAGAAAATGGAAGTGAAGTATTAGATTCCCACCAATGAATATTTCTAAAAAAACCAATAAATTCAAATAAATAGGAAAGAACATGGCAGAGAGCAATGACACAAAACCACTAAGGAGCAAAGGCGGCAGCAATTTAGGTATTTAAATATTTAAAGCCAGAGATAATTATTTTGAATTGTTTATGCTGGAATTTACAACATGAAACACTCTTTTAACTAACTTTTGATAGCAAGTAGTATTAATGCTAAATCAAGATCACATGGTTTATCCAGGCTCTGGAAACATTCATCCATCTCCAAAACAAATTCATGTAGGGCTTGGTTTAGGATGATAACTGTGAGAGCTAGTTTATTTTTATAGACTGTTGCTAAAGCACTGGTGGACTAAAAATAAGTTCTGTCAAACAATGATACTGTACTCTCAATCTATAACAAACAAATACTTTCCATAGATCATCCAAATCAGGAGAGTGAAAATTAACTGTTATTTTTGAGAAATAATAAATAAGAACTCGGTAAAGATAAGATTCTGAAATCTTTAGAGCTTCTAAGACACTGGCAGAGGAGGGAAGGCATGAATGTTTTAACAGCCTTTGTTTACAGTGATAAATAGCGCACATGCAGTGGTCACTAGTTTATGGTTTTCTAGATTGGCTGCAGGTTTTTTGTAGCAACCTCTCAAAGACTGTGTGCTTGGCATGGATTTTCCCCCACTAACTCTCACCTTGAGGGCTTTTCTGAATAAATCCCTTTCCACTCTTCTGAGGCTCAGTGCCTGCATGCCAAGGGCTGCTAACTCACCTGTTCTTGGGATATCAAACACAACCCTACAACCCTCTCCACTGGGTGGGCCCCACTTACGTCTTCAATTGGCTCTCATGTGTGATTTAACATCTCTGAAGTAAAGCCTCATTTGTGACCTTTTCCTCAGTGTGACCAGTTACTATCTCAATTTTAATTATGGCTTCTCAACAACATTTTCATCGTGCAGCTTTACCAGGTTACATTTTTCATTTTTTTTCTTTCTCACTGCTGTGGCAAACCCTGTTTGTTTGGGGTTCACTTGAAACACATTACAATTATTCAAAGACGTGCATAAGATCTTTTCATTTACCATCCTTATCTACCAACATTATGATTTCACTTTCTGTTCTTATTTTCTCCTACAGAGATGATTTTTATCCTATTCTTTCCTGGAAATGGAGATACCTGGTGTACACCGCTTCAAAAGATGTCCCCGTTCAAGTGACAATTTTTTGTTCCTGACAATTGTTTCTCAGATTTTAGCTAAAAAAAATTTTAAAAAATAAAATAAAATTCACTTTGCATGATAATATTCCCACTTCACTTTTGGAGGCAGGACACCAGTCCCCCTGTGCAGACATGCCACTTGGCCAAAAAGAACCCATAGTGACTAACAAACTTAAATCTCCCTTTCAGACTTTCTGAAATCCCAAATTACCTTTTCCCCTTTGGAAAACTTTCCAGCTTAAAGTGTGTGAATACTGTCAAGTCACTCGATCTAAACCTTTTAATTGAAAGCTCCCAGGATCTTTTATCTCCATTTCCTCTTGTATTCTTAGTCAAAGGAAGCAAATCCCCAGAACTCGAATTCCAGTTGAGCTACTGTGTCCATGAATGCAATTGACAGTTTATTTTCTAAAAAAATTCATTATATTTACAGGTCATCGACCCAAAGGGCGACTGTGTTCAATAAAGAGAGTAAGGTCTGTACAACTAGGCTCTCCCTTTCATACACATACCTAATTCTGTCAGTGCCAAAAGACTTAGCTATTTCTCTTTTTTCATAACTAAATTTTTTCTGCAGTTATTATAGATAATATGCTGTTTATCAAGCAGTAAAGAAATTAGACAGATTTCCACTTTGTAACCCAATAGCACATGATAGCATCACCTGTACACACTGTTAAAAGGCACTACCTCTAAAATAGGGTGGATACTCTGAAACAAGAACTTTCTGTGCCTTGCAGTCACCAGTTTCAGGCAGAACACACCATACTAGGAAATTCAGGAACACGAATAAGCCCCTGAATGTATTTTACCTCTATAAAAGGCCCAGTTCTTTCAAATTAAGTGGCTTTTCAAAATTAAAGTAGTTATAAATCCCATCTGGAAGACCATTTTTATTAGGAGATCTTAAGAGTAAGATCTGACTTTGGCAGCAGCAGTGAATACAAAGGGCACAGGCAAGCCTTGCAGAAACTGCCTCAGCCAAGACTGCCCAGCTCTTCCTACTCTAACACTGTCTCCTTAGTTCTTACAATTTTATCAAGCTATAATTGTTCTGACTAAAATTTTCCATGCTGGGCTATCGCCAATTTTGAGAGACATTTTTCAGGCTCCTCCAAGAGAGAGGCTAGGGAAAACCACAGTGCTCTTTACAGATTAATGAGCCCCACTGACCTTTCCAACAGCTTGAGAGCACCAACACTTCACAACGGGTGGGTCACCGAGCACATCTTTTTGCCAGCCCCAGGAAAACCCCCCTGAACTTGGCCAAGCACAAATGTTTGGACGTACTTCAAATTTATGTACGCAGAAGAGATTTAGATTTTAGCAACTCATTGATCACCCTGTCCAAACACAATGCAGGAGACAAGGAAGCCATGTGTGGGAAACATAGAGGACTAGAGGCAGACTCTGAGTGAAAGATGCACAAGTGAAGAGCCAACATGAAAGTGGAATTTTAAGTGCCACCTGGCCACAGCAACTGGGATCAAGGGTGGTAAGGAGCAAAGGCTGGCTGATAAAGTGAAGGGGTGGAGAAGCAACAGCAGGAGGTTCACCTTGGAGAAAATGCAGCTGGGGCAACAAGCCAAGCCTGCACATTTCCCTCAAGAACTGGAAGGAAACCCTAAGTTGCTGTCTAGCAGAGAAATGGTGAGACTTTGTATCTGCAGAGCTGTCAGTAATACATCCTATTTCCCTGTGGACCACAGAGAAGATAACTACATTCTACCCTGTTAAAATAATACTCTCAATTCAAACTACAGAGGTCTGTTGGATTGGACGTTATCCATCCCGATAAAGAGCAACATCTGCTTTTTTCCAACATATATTAAAAAAAAAAAGACTACTAAGAATTTATAAGCAATAAAACAAAGCTAAAGAAAAATCAGACTGCAAAACCAAGCACTGAATGTCTTAGCAATTTTAATTAGGCTTTCCTGTGCAGGCAGTTTATGAGGAGTTTTTGAAGACACAATCACATACTACAACTTTGATGAAATCCCTGTTTTTTTCCCATGACACAGCACTCTGAGAGTAAATCAGCGTAGGCCACGAAAAGGAAATGAATTCTGCAGACCTTGCAGAGTTTAGAAGCTAAAGAATTTAGAAGCAATGGAGGACACAGCAGATGAAGACCAAGAAAGATAATCCCACAGATGATGTGGCTAAATGCTGCACTTGAAAAATGGATTTATCCCTGCCACTGATAAAATCCTTTAGGGGTCCCAGGAAACCTGGGTAATTGTCTTAAGACCAGAGAATACTGCAGAAGTACTCGGCAGAAGAACTAGGGAGGGTCATTAGAGATGGTTATGCGAGAAAAGGTTAGTGCCTTCAAATGAGTGCTAAAAAGGGTTGGTTACGTTTGTCTTCCTTCTATGACTCAGCTTGTCCAAGTACAAAACACAATTACCTTCTTGCTCTGTTGTGAAATTAAATTATTTTGTAAAGACTTCAATGGAAAAATGTCTTTCTTTAAATCTATCTCTCCACATCTTAAAATTAACTTGATACAGTTTGTGGTCATCCTCTTTTAATACTTTTGCCTAAAACTACAGAGTTCCAGCAGATCAAGCAACTGACAAAGCTGACATAAACTAGAGGCAGTTGGAGGAACACCACGAATACAGTGGTTCAGATTAGAGAATCATCACTCCTGCACCTTTTCCAAACAAAAATTTTTATCCTTGGAAGTTGCACCACAACCCAAGTAAATCTCAATCTTCTGCCACCCCTTTTTGGTCGTACCGCTTCGCAGTCTGAGATAAAACACACTTCCCCCCAGCCCAATCCCAGAAGAACAAGTCTGCAATATTTAGGAGGCATGCGGGACCGATGCTCAGCACACGTACCTCGTTTGGTGGAACAGCAGCAAAGGGCTGGATGACAGCTGCCAGGGGGATGCGGGCCTGCTTGGCCATGTCTGAAGTGACTGGGAAGCAGTAGGTCGTACAGCGGATGTAACGGGGGCTGGCGTGGCCTGCAAAACACAACAGAGCAGAATGAAAGGCTGGCCGAAGGAACCTGCCCACCCCAACACAGAGCAGAAAAATCAGGACAACACAAAGCAACAAGTGCATGTGCAACATTAAATACATGCTTGCTCTTCCTCCCACGCAGGCTTCTGCCCATTGCCCCACCCTCCGGTTAAATCTTTTCTTGCTGTCTGAGTGTAAAGCAGAGATTTAAACATACCAAGAAAAACTCCACAATTATTTGCAAAAGAATCTCAATAGAGATTACTTTCAAACATCTCATATCTAAGATCTTAAAAGAAAATATGGATGGTATCCCAGTGGACATGTCAACACTACATAAAGGAATGAGGCAGACTGATACCTACTGTTAAGACTGCTCTAATGAGCTAGCTCTGATTCAGAAAACACTCTATCTGTCTTAATATCACCATGCTCACCTATATTGCAAAATACAGGGCGCAGAAGTCGCCACTCCCCACTTCCAGGAGCACATTTAGCTCAGGTCCCTCAACAAGAAACTGCTGTGTGCTGCAGACAAGCACACTGAAAGGACTTCAGGAATCAGCTCCCTGATGCTCCCCTTGTAACCAACAAACTGCAGCTCTGCTCAGTTTCTTGAAAGGAATTTCTTGGATTGTCAGAACAGCATTATCCCATTCTCAGATTATGCCAAAAAATCTTGGTTCGTGTGTACATTTTAGACAGTTTATCTAAGCACTGATAAGTTACTGCTGGGCTGAATAACACCATCGCTTTAACCTGTATTAAAATATTGAGCCTGCTGTCAAGAGCAGCATGTGGAAGACTCTACTTCCAGGCTCCAGGCAGAAGCAAAGGCAGATAAATTTTTCCTTTGGCCAGCGTACATCAACTAGACAGCTTGCACACTGCCCCTATTACTTGAACAGAAATTCACATCTTGAAAGGTAACAGTGCTAGTCTAGCCTTAGTGCTTCTTCTAGTGTCCATCTTTTAAATTTTCAGAATAATTCAAAAAGGATTTTCAACTTGCAGTGTAACGCCTTCAAAAATTTTAAGTTAAAAAGGAAAGTTGTCTCAACTATTCATATTCTTTTAAAAGCCAGGAAGGGTAGAGGAGGTGGTAAGCCAAGGTATAAGAATTCAACTCCCATTTCCCTCCTCCCCGCCTTTTTTTCTGTTCAAAGGAAGTTTGCAATTTCATGTCCAATTTAGAGCAAATACCATCATTTTCAGAGGAGAAATTTGAGAATATAGTCTTTTATTTTATTATTATTATATTTTATTTCCCCTAGGAAGACTCCCAAAGCAGTAACAAGGACAGTTACCTTGGTCCTGGATCACGCAGTTGGTGGTGACAAGGGGAGGAACCTGTCCTCTTGTGTTTGTGGCATAGACCTGCCCTCCCCTGGCAGCCTTATCATTTTCAATTACTTGAATCTGATGAATAAGAAGCAAGAACAGTATGAGGAAGGTAAGTCATGGATTCAGCTACATTCACGAACAGGCTAAGATGTACACCAAGTAAGACTCCATTTGAAGCCTGGTTTATAACAATTTACAATATACTGTCATGGAATGTTCATGCAGCTGACTTTACTGCCCAAATGCCTTTCCCACACACTGCTCCTTGTCCCTTCTGCACGGTCCCTCGCTTAGGTTTAAGTCTGACACTTTTTAGGATATAACCAAAGTTATATAAAGCTGTATTTTGTTCCACACCAGAAATCGAATCACTGACAGGATACCATCATTCCTCCTCTTCCCTCAGCAACCTGGTTTAGAGTGCAGCCAAACAGCTGTGGGAGGCAAGAAGAATGAGACAGGGAATTTCTGAAACTGGCTTTGCCACTGCTGCTGGTACTTTGTGGAAGTGTCTTTACACTGCACATGGACTTCTAATAATAACTAGGGAACTTCAGAAGCCTCTGTTGGAAAGCAAACAGAGAAGAAAAACTAAATTAGTTGCATAGAGTCTACTGATCAATGTCCAAGAGGTATTTCCTAACACACTGAAAATAGTTGGGGGCCTATAACTTTTTTTTCATTAATAAAGTTTTTTGTACAGCAATTTAAATATACAAGACATTCCTCTGAGAGCTTGTTAGATCTTCTGCTTGATTACTTTTCCCTGCCTCCTTGGCTTGTACACTTATAGCAAACTCTTGGTTTTTTGGAGGAAAAAAGGTTTTGCTCTAATAAGGTTCACCAGCTGAAGAAAGCAAACCACTCTGAGACTTAGCTCTGCAAAGGATCAATGTGCCGCGGTACTCTGCAGCTAACTGACCTAAATATATCATTGTTCTTGGAAATAATTGTTGACAAAGTCCAGATGCAAGTTTTCATAGATGTTGTCAGGGTACATATCAACCTCTAACATATGTAAGAGAAATATAAATCAACAATGGCTACAGATAAGAAGTAAATTTATCTGGCAACACTACTGTAATTATATAATGTAAATATAACAACAGAAATACACATGGTCATACTTATTCCTCATTTTGAATTAGCTTTTTGTCATTTACAGACGTTGACCCAGATCATGTTTCTTTTAAACATTCATTCTGATCCTCTCTGTGCTGCTTCAACAAACCTTTTAACCTATTTTAACATGGCTGTTGTAGTCAAGGCTGTTTATGCTACGTGCATAATTGAAACAAGACATCAGCCCATGTTTTCGTGCCAGACCTCCTTCTCCCCCTGCCCCTTTTTTTTAAAAATTAGACAAGTTCATTTTATCCCTCTAACGTAAAAAGCATTGCACTGAAACACTAGGAATGATGGACTTAAGGGCGTTTGTTATTTATACAGACACTTGATTCAGGGTTTTTTTTACACAATGTTTTTCAGTTAAAAATTGCTTTTAACAGGACAATTGCAGTTGTTACATTAACCCCTAGGGGATTATCAACAAGTGTTTTTCCAAAGTTATGAGGGGGGGTTTACATCCAATTCATCACTGGGTAAAAATAATCTTTTCTAGAAGGACAAAAGAATACCCCAATTTAAAGCAGCAAGACAGTTTCATACTAGATAGTGTGAGGCTATTGCAAAAAATTTTTTTCCTGAACAGGAAACCGGCCTGAGCAAGAAGGGGAAGATTCCTTCACCCAGACTAGCTTGCTGTGTGGTGGTGAAAACATCTTTTAGAATAGAAAGTTCTAGGTGAAAGCTGCAGGGCACAGCCTGCTTCAAGAATTCTGACTCTCTGAGGACCTTTTAACTCGCCCAGATGATTGCCAGCACCACTCTTAAGTGTGGGCACCAGAACATTTTCTCCATGAGTTTAGCACACTATTGCTTTTTATTTCCATTAGCCGTTTCCAGTAAAGAAGTTAACTGCTGCCTGCACCTGACCAGCCCTTTCTCTGCATGCCAATTAGACTACTTTAGTTCAGAAAGATGGATGCAACCATGACCTTGTTTTCTCTAGCACCGTCCTAAGAAGAGACACTGTCCCACCAGTGCATGTTCAACAGCTGAGCCTCTTCAGCCTGCATGAAGCTTAAGCATCAGGTATATTCCAAGCTACTGAAATCTTTACAAGGCTGCAGCAACTGAAAGGATGGCTCAGGCAAATAACTTTAGTTGCCTGGGAAACTCTTGAAATCAAAAGGCGAGGAGGCTTCTAAGCATGTGACTTCTGAGCAGTGCCAGGACTGCAGTTCATGTACCAGTATCCTGCACAAATCCTGCTTTTGGTATCTGTTACTAAGTTTAAGCCTTCAAAGTTTTCAGAGTGAAAAGGAAAGGGGATAAGCTCCAGTGAACACAAGTAGTTCTCCAGCACTGCTCACTGTCACACTAAGAATCCTGTTGAGAATTTCTAGTGAAGTATTTCCTAAAATGTATTTTGGACATACTCATATATGAGTATGTCCCATATTAGATAAAGTTATAAAGCATCTTCGGTACTTTAGTACTCAAACTAATTTCATGCACTAACCAATCCAAAACTGACAGCATAGAATACAAAATTGCATGAATTAGGAAACTGCAAAAATTAGAACATATGTTGAGAACCAAGCCACGTGTTATGAAAAACCTCACCAGCTAAAACAAACACAATGTTAGCACTGTCATTCCTTTATCTTAAATGCAGCAGAAAGTTACTCTTACAAAAAATTAGTGCCACGTTACTTACTGGGCTTGGAATAGAGTCAGGATCAAGCTTCTTCTGCTGTGGGCCTGAGAGCTGTGCTGGACCACCAGGAAAAGCACCAGGATATGACAGTTGAGATGCTGCCATCTGAGGACCATAGTTTGCTGCAGAGTCACAAATGACAATTCATTTGAAGTATTTAAGTTCCATTATCAGTGTTTAGCACCAACTTCTGCCATGCAATTATTCTTACTCAGCTAAATGCAACTCCTCCTTCCCCTCTGTTTTCAGCAGCTAAAAGAAACAGATTTCTGTGGCTCAGTTTGGCTTTAGTTTGTGTTTTTAAAAACTAAGAACAAAACTGGATGTGACACCTTTGGCTCCAAAGTTTTCAGGTTTATGTCAAGTCGGACGGTTAGTAAAGATTACCACAGCTACTCACGCCAGGCCATTATCTCAGTGAGAATCTCTCCACTAACATCAGTCAATGCACACTGATACCATTAGCTGGCTTTTTGTATTCAGGTACAATCCATTCTTGCTATAGCAAAGCATTTTTGAAAGCTGCTGCTAACAGTACTAGAAGACAGAAAGCAGCCTATACCTTTACAGAGTGCAAGAAAAACTCCTTCCCATAGTATGTTATGCCTTCCTCAATTACTAACCACATAATTCTGATTCTGATCCAAATTAATCTCCGTTTTCTTGTTACAGTCTCAACACAGTGCTAAACCTGTGAGCAAAAGCAGAGCCTGTCTCAAGTGTACTGACGGACAATGCACATCTTTCCCTTCTACAGAAAGGGAATTCAAATTTCATTCCTCCCAGTCAGCTGAACTGTGCCATGAATGGACACAGATCCATCAGTGATTGTCCCCGCATGCTTTGTTTTCAGTTACTTAACAAACATCCTTCCTTACCTTGCTGAGGATGATATCCAGGCCCTGGGGGCTGTCCTGGAAGCTGCTGCAAATTAGGATTTGGAGGGACAGGTCCAGGGATTCCACCCTGCCTGGCCATAGGAGGCAGTGCTGGCTGAGCACAAAGGCCATTAGCAGTGTTTGCTGGTGGAGGAGGAAGCTGTGGTGCAGGTGGCAAACCCACTTGCTGCTGGCTTGGTGGCGGCAGTCGCGGGCCCTGGAAAGCTGCCGGATGTCCAGGAGACATGCAAGAGCTCGGAGCAGGGCCAGGACCTGAGCAAGAGGCTGTGTCAGATGAGAGAGAAATGATAACCTGCCAACCCTGTGTCAAAGGTGCTCCGGTTTTGCTTTGTACATTGCTGTAACACATAGCCAATAGCGTATCCCATGCTGACAGTGCTGCACTGTGGGGACTCTACGTGTCTGTTCACGTGACAAATCCGACCTCACGGTTTGTCTCAGCTGATTCATACATTTTATTTCTTTGGCTCTATTTGCAATAAAACCCTGCAGCTGGGGTAGATGGGGAGAGAGTGAGTGAAGCCAGAGTTTGACAGTTCTCCACTAGAACACACATAGATCACTCCACTTTCAAAATAATACTTGATTTCAGAATGTGAAACAACATTCTTTTTGCTCAGTAATGAAATTCTCTTACGTGGCATGTTTTTGTTCGTCTGCTATTTGTATTTCACCATTATGGGTTTGATGGAAAATAAATCAACTTGATACTAAAAGGTGAAACGTAAGAATTATTTTGTATACACTGGCAAGGAATTGTTTGTTGTTTATAAGATCCAGATTCCAATTAGAATTAGGAGGAGCCTGGGAACAGGGGGTTTTGAGACTTGCAACCTGTAAACACTTATTACTTTACAAAACCTACATTTCCTAGTCAATTTTCCCCCCAAAGACCTACGGCAAAATAATTTTAAAGAGAGCTAAAAAAAATAACCAAAATTAGGTTTGAAGCAAAAGGACCAGTGTGTTCACACACAAACACTGAAATACATCTTCTGTCACATATGTTAACTGAAAAAAGAGACTTTACATGCAAACCACAAGCCTCCCAGCACATAATATGAGAATACTGTATTTGACATAATTGGTTTAAAATTGTTTATATAATGTATTTTGCATAATTTACATACATATCAAAATTCGTGGTTGGAATTAGTTTACATGGAAGCATCACATGATCACATCTTCATGGCCTAGGTTTGAGATGGTATAACATCAAAATAAATGCAGATAAATTTAGATTAAAACCCAAAAATGTTAAGACAAAAAAAGAAAATAGTTTTGTAACTAGAGAAACTGTAAAAAGCTGAGAAAAATTAAACCCTGTCTGCATATTATTGCTCATGCCTTGGCTGTTACTGACAGGTTCACTAAGTAATGTGAGAAATGACCAATGGGATACCTGAATTTTATGGAAGGTTTGTCAAACATCAATTATTAGATCAGAATTAACCCAATAAAACTGATTCAAGGAACTGGATGAGATAAAAAAATTCAAAGAACTTAAGCAAATGATGATGGTCAAAGGTCTCATTTCCTCTTCATACAGAAGTCCAATAAGTTTCTAATTATCATAGTCCTAATGCTTTAACTGAGAAGAAGTCAATCAAATAAACCCAGTTACCATAGCTATTTATCTGCATGCTGTTGAGCTGGTCAGCAAGTTGTGCTGTAGAGGAGGCAGATGCAGTATTTGGGAAGGCTGCTTGTGACTGATGACTGTAGGGAGGATAGGAAGGTCCTGTGTTGCTTGGAGGTGGAGGGCCTTGAAACCTAAAGGGAAAAATCAGTGCAGTTATGCAAAAAAATTACATCAACCAATCATAACTCTCGAAGACCTCATACCTCCTCAAGGCGGTGCTGAAACAATTAATGAGGACAAAACCCCAAAAGAGCATGCCCACATTCTGCTCAGAAAATGTACATTTGTATTAAAATACACAAAGCACACGAAGGACAGAGAGATTGCAGACTTGTTTAATAAAAACAGGCAGTCCATGTTTGTTTGCACACTTGTTAGAAATGAAGCAGAATAAGTATGCCACGGGAAGTGAGAGCAGTAATAACTGTAAGCCTCAAGATTAAGAAACACAAGCTTCTGAACATATCACAGCACTCCATCCCCTCTCCAAGCTTAAAAAGGAAGATTCCCTACCAGGGATGGGTGAAGAAGATTAGGAGAAAAATCTGTGAAGAGAAGAAAAGGAAGTGAGAAACTGTTGAGGAGCTCCCTGTAGTAGAGGAAAAAAGAAGACGCGGGTTGGGAAAAACTTCATGATTATCAGATATGGAAAACATGAATGCAACAAAAATGACTAAAGAAAAGAAAGCAGTAACACACATGTGGCTTACAAAGTTATTTTCTACCAGACTATTTCACTCTGGTAAAATAAGATCTCAGGCTACATCCCAAAGACAATCAACATGGATTTTCCTGTGACCCCTTGTAAAACTGAGGATGGGCCCAGCTATTTCAAGAGAAGTAAAATTCCCTTTACTTGAAATTTTCATCTGGAAATTTTTCCAGCCTAGAATAGCAGCTCTGAGCAATACTGCAAAAAACCCCCAAATCAGGTGAAGAACGGGAGATGTGCAGTTGTCAGGGCAATGACTGGAAGCTAAGCAAGAGAATCAGTATTTTGCTGGGTCATGTCAACCTGACTCCGTTCGCCTGCTTTTTCATCTTCAGGACCACCACCACTTCTCCCTATGCATGAGTGCATCATCTTGAACAACTGACCATCAGTCTTTTTAGGTCCTCCTCCACACAGTGCTCCCCTTTTTTGACATGAAACAACTATACAACAACTCAAGAGCACAGAAGCAGATTAAGACTTCAGTCAAGTACAAGAAGAATGTCATTAAATGGTGTCAAGTTCACTAAAACTGAAATAACCACGAGTACACAAACTAATTTTGCCACTCCTAGGAGATGTGCAAAATAATTCATATTCAACAGAATTAAATAGAAGAGCTGCATATTGATTCACTTTACCTGCAACACAAGTAATGTGTAATAAAGCTTGGCTATCCCCCCTGACACAACCTTTTTACAAAGATTTCTTTTTACAGCTTTCACCCATCCCTTCCCATTCCTCTTTCACAGAGAGGTAACAGAGGTCAAATAGCTCAGATGTCAGTTATCAGTCCTTTCCAGTCACCTGTGTGGCTGCTGTCCTGGTGTCCCAGACCCATTTTGGAAACTGGTCTGGCTGAATTGATGTGCACCAGGTGGTGGAGGCCCAACGGGAGCTGGAGATCCAAAAGGCACAGCTGATTTCGACACACCTGCAAAAGATTAAGCACTTTTATGTAAAATCCTGCAGGAAAGAACAAGATGGGCAAGAAATGCAGGTGTGCAGCTCTGCTCTAGCATTAAGAGTAACAGCTTTGGGTCACCCTGCTTAAGCAGAGGGGTTGGACCAGAGATCCCTTCCAATCTCAGTGATTCTGTTAGAAAGCACAGATTTCTGGTCAGTTACAAAAGCAGATATGAAAAACTAAGAGAGAGTAAAAAGGAAGCAAATAGCAGTTCATAACTTTCCAGCAAAGAACCCAAGAGGGACAGTAAGAAAAAGCAATGAACAAGCAGACCCTGCAACTGCCAGTTTGGGACAGTGGTAATTCCCTATCACCCAGTTATATTTCAAGTTAGAAACAAGAGGTCCCTTTCATTTCAGAGACCAAGGTAAGAATGAAAACTTAAAACAACTTTTAAAAACAAAACCAAAAAGAGCTTCCATGTGTAGAACCTGCTCTCCTGTGGCAAAAATGGTTCTTAATTCAGGTCTAGTATAGTGACTGTGAAGAAACTGTAATTTATGTAAACAGCAGTGTTGAATGAACAGCCTTTCAAACTCTATTTCTTGAACTATTTTCCCTTTAAATTATTCGAATATAAAAAAAATTAACTGGTATGGAAACCAGTATTTTTCCCAAGTGTTCTAATAAGTCAATTACCAGAAGTATTTCTATCAGAATTCTGACTATATTCAGCATTTGATTAGAGTAACACAACTCCCGCTGTCTTTAATACAAAGTTTTAGAGAAACTGGGTAAAACTTTTTTTCTATTTCCTGTTGCAGTATCAGTGTAAGACTTACACAAGGTAGAAAGACATGCAAACCACCACCACCACCACAGAAAAGTAGACTCTGAAAACAAATTTTAAGCCAAAATAATACCTGATTGAGGTGCTGAGTATGAGGAGTTAGGATCCCCGTAATGTCCATAATGAACTGAAGAATTGGGTGGTCCAAAACCTCCTATTCCTGGCTGGGATTGGGAATATGGAGGAGCTGCAACATAACCTTGTTGACTCATGATGGCAATTTTCTCATTCCAAGTACTGTGTCCTCTTCAGGAATCTGCAAAAAGGAAAATGACACCTGCTATTATTCATCACTCACTGTGCATTTTAAAAGGCTGTGAATTGTACTCCCCTCCAAAAAGATAAAAGACACAACTGAAGGCAAAAAATGACCTGAAGTCAGGGGCAAAAATTGCTTTTGCTTGATAGCTTAGTTTTCTCAGCATTACCACATGCTGCATTTAAATGGGATTCACCTCTCCTAAGCCCACGGAGAGAACTGTAAGCAATGGATGCGCAGATGGCAAAAACTCTCAGAGGAAAGCCCCAAACTACTCTTTTTACCAGGAGAACCTTGACTTCAACTACACATGGAAAATACACTGTGGATCCTGCTCCCCAAATACCAGCCATCCCAAAGAACATTGAACACACTGAAAAATCAGGAAAGGCAGAGTGATCGGAGCAGAAAACTCCCCCTAGCAAATCCTTCTCCTGTGCTAGCACACCTTATTTAAGAGGAGGTGTGGAACACGACTCAAGTTTTCCACCAAACCTTTTACAAACCTTCAACATCAGCCCCACTCCAAGCAAGTGATGGAAGATTCCTTGCTTTTGATGCTGGTGAAACAGAGCATAAAGTACAGGATAGAGAGTTTCTATTTCTGGTTGTCTTCTGCATTACTGGCCCAGGCCTAAGCAGCCCTTTGGCTCCAGAACTCCACAGTGTGACAAAACTGAGCACCAGATATTCCACACGGGAGAGCTGAGACAGTGTGGCCTCAGCACTGTATGTTGCCCTTGCTGTTATCAGGCATCTCTTCCCTAAGCTTTCACATCTTGACCCTGTTGTTGTTAAAGAAAATGAAACAAGCAAAATGCAGAATTTGGACAAAGCAATTCAGAAAGTGTTTTCTAATGAGAGCATTCACAAGATATGTCATTTCTTCCTTGTAGTCAGATTTTGTTAAACAGGATAGAGTAACATTTTAGAAAACTTTCAGCAAAGAGTGTCCTGATAATTGCCATCATTTTTAGAACCAGAAAATCTGAAGAATCCTGCACTGCCAAACCATATGATTGTATTTCACCAGATTAGTTTTCAGACACAGTGCCCTTGCCACCAAGGGATCTGAAGCGTTATTAAGGTTGTACACTCTGCAGCCTCGATAATGAGCTTCCTCTTTTCCATGTGAGAACTTTTATTTTGATAGCAGATTGAATTTAACAATAACAGAATTTCACTTTCCTGAGGCCCAAATTAAACTGTTATGAGAAATGCTGAGGATCCAAACTCTGAACAAGCATCTACTACTCCTGTACAGTCCCAAGCACATAGGCCAGGCATCCGCAAAGAACTAAAGACACACAACATAAATTAGCATTTCAGGTGTTAACTGTTCCTTTGAAATACCTTTCCCAACCACTTATACTTCTCATTCTTAGGATCAAGCCATGAAGTCATCTTTAAACACAGAAACTGGATGAAAATAAATCACAAATTGTGCTTCAGAAGCATACACAGAGGCACCTCGAATTTACAGCTCCAAGAACACAGGGATAAATCTATGCTGCACTGGCACATGTCAGTAGAGAAAAGTTATCCCCATCGGAAAGCCTATTCCTAGGCTTCTCAAATTAAACAGATATTTCTGAAGAAAAAAAACCCCAACAATTTTACTGATCATCCGCATCAGACAAGAAACTACTCTGAGCTGTCTACAGGGCCTGGCCCTT
This sequence comes from Dryoscopus gambensis, assembly GCA_013389985.1. Classification (NCBI taxonomy): domain Eukaryota; kingdom Metazoa; phylum Chordata; class Aves; order Passeriformes; family Malaconotidae; genus Dryoscopus; species Dryoscopus gambensis. Next base: position 97,328 of record WEIT01015655.1, on the reverse strand, counting down.
CCCACACACTGCCTGTGCAACCCTCTAAACCACACTCTTCAAAGCAGCACAAGATTTCTCAGTTGCCATAGTTAACTACTTCTGGCAGTTAATCCTATGGAGTTTTCTCCTATTTATTAGTTAACAAGGTAAGCACAGGGAGAAGAAAGAAAAAGTTTAATCAGAGGCTTGGTGCTGCCAGCTGTACCTTCTTCCCTCCCCCACCTCCATCAGAAAAGACGTGGCAGTGAGAGCTTTAGTTGTTCCAAAAGACACTAAATTAGCATTAAATTACCTACATACCGGCACAGACATATATGTATTTTGTATCTCTATAAAGGAAGAGATTTTCACATAGAGGCATCTGCAACAACCAACGTTAAGCTGCAAGAGCATTCAGAGGAAATTACTTCCTCCACAGCTTACTCACACGCACAAAAAAAATCTTGCCACGTCAAGCTTCCCACAGACAGTATAAACACACAGAGGTTGTGCTAAAGTGAGACAGGAGCTCTAACCATAGACAAAATAATACAAGTTTTTCAAACACAGTTCCAGATTCTATTTAGCACCAACGATATTTAATCTCTTCTCAGGATAGGTATATGTACCAACTATCACAAATGAGTGTTTTAAGGTTGCCTGAAGAATTATGAGCATTTCAGAAATTATAGTGTGGGGGAGGGTGTGGATGCACCACCACACCATGAAAAGAGTTCCTACAGAAGGTCATGAAAACTTTTTTCTCCGTCTCAAACAGTTGTTTACCTTATACCACATAACCTGGGGAACAACACCAGCAGTGAGGAACAGCCGCAGAATTTAATTGATCTCTATTACAGAATAGGTTGTCATCTTTTTCAGAGGATTGTACCTATGCAACACTCCGATGTCTCTGCGAAGATGTAAAACTTAACTATGTGCAAGAGATAAGAGAAACAAAACCAGGCTCGCGTCCTTGGCTCCTTGAAGAAGTATTAACTTTGTGTTTCTTCGGAGACACTGTGCTCCCCAACACATCATCTAGGCAGAGGGGCTGTCCCTTCCCGCAGCACGCTCCAATCTCAATTTGGCAACAGATCTCAGGGTGTGCACCTTTATCTACACAGGCTCACACACAGAGAATGCAATATAGCTACATACATATCTTAGGGAGCTTTTTCGGGAATATACTGCCAACTAAGCTATGAAAGCAAAATCCTAATTTCTCCCCATTCAGTGCCAAGCCTGCAAAGCTTTTCCACATTTTTTTAATGCACGTAACTTTTTCTATTCCCACCACCTCCGAGTTCCAAGCCGCCGTGAGCTCGCAACAGGTCCGGCCCCGCGCTCGGAGCCACCGCCCGCCCCGCGGCAGTACCTGTGCCTGCCCGGGGCCGCG
>WEIT01015655.1:70701-95934 GCA_013389985.1 Dryoscopus gambensis | reverse complement strand
GAGGCCGCGCCCGCGGCCGGGCCGTGCCCTCACGGGCGGGGGCGAAGGGCAGCCCGGGCCGGTCACCGTGGGACTGTGTTTCCTTTTGCCCTGGTCGTCGCGTCCCGCTCCAAACACGGAGGAGTCCTACAAACGGGATACTTTTTTTTCTTTTTTTTTTTTCTCGTATGTGCTTGAAAAACAGAATCACGGAATCAAATAGGTTAGAAAAGACCTCTGAGATCATCGAGTCCAACCTATGACCGAACACCACCACGTCACCTAAACCATGTCCCTCAGTGCCACGTCCAGGCTTTCCTTAAACGCCTCCAGGGACGGTGACTCCACCACATCCCTGGGCAGCCCATTCCAATGTCTAATCACCCATTCTGGGAGAAATTCTTCCTAATGTCCGAGCTACACCTCCCCTGGAGCAGCATAAGACTGTGTCCTCTCATCCTGTCGCCAGCTGCCTGGTCGAAGACGTACATGTATATTTACAACTACATTTTACACATATATATCTTGCTTATCTGTATGTAAAATCATGCCACTTGAAAATCTACAGTGAAATATGATGCAGGTACTTTACCTGTTTGCATACTCCGGTTTTAGTTACTGTTCAAATGCATTTAAAAATGCTGCCTTGGTTACAGGATAGGCAATGTTTTTCTAATTAACAAAGTAGAAACATGGAAGTAACATGAGAGAGATTGGAGGTAACATGAGGAAGAGGTATTTGTAAAGTTACTTTTCCTCCCAATCACAAATAAACATTAATTCTGTTAAAGTAAAAAGAAAGGGAAGTGGCAGATGAAAAAAAAAATCACTCAAAGAATCATAGAATATTCTGAATTGGAAGGGACCCACAAGGATCATCAAAATCCATCTCCTGGCCCTACACAGGACAACCTCAAGAATCACACTACAGCAGCTGCATAACTCATGTGCATCTGGAATTGAGGCTCCAGAGGCTTTCTTATCCTTGTTCTACAACCTTAACAAGTCTTTTGAAAGTACTAAACAGTTTTCCCTAGAGCTGTACCTCAGTAATGGCTGTGACCTCAAAACAAATTGTCCAAAGCATTCATTACTGTACAAAATAATTCAGAAAAAAAACCCCAATGCCTTTGAAACAGATGTCAAAATGAAGATACACAGTGGCATCCTTTACTTGAAAGACTCACTAGAAACCTCAACAAGCAACACAAAGTAGGCAAGAACAAGGCTTGACCTATCTTATTCTTGCTATCCAGAGCTGGATTCACCATTAAACAATATAAGCTGTTTTTCTGCGTGTAATTGGCGACAGAGCCAATACTGCTGGATATGTCAGGGAAAGTCTAAAACCTTTCAAATCTCTCCTAACTGTCTAATCAGAATGGAAAATTTCGTCCCCGAGGTGACAAGCATCGCTTAAGCTGGATGTGGTTTTGGCTGCAGGGTATCAGTGACTCTTTCATAAGCAGGATGCAAACCAATGCCTTTCATCATTGCTGTGCTGTAGTTTCAGCCCCCGCCCCTATCTCTTTTCCTGGTTATACAGACACATTAAAGTTATGCAAAACTCTTCTGAAATACCACACCACTGAGGAAAAGAACAGGTTTAAGTTTGGACATTCCCAATTTGCCAGGGAGACTGGCAGCCACTGTCCCACCAGTCCTGCTGTGTCTCGCTCCGAGCTATTAACAGTAAGCAGCTGTGGATAACTCAGCACTGAGGAACCGTGCACTTACTTGGCCACTGAATACTTACTATCAGATTTCTCCTCCCCGAAATCAGCTCCAGTGAAGCTGAAACATGAGATCAGCAAAAGATAGCACGGAGAAGCCATGGCATTGGCAGTTCTTCTCTTAATTCAGGCCCACTCTGGAAATGGATCAAGATGCCTCTGAGGATGCTTCTGTTGTCTTTTAGCCTGGCACACTGAGACAAAAGGCATGCAGCATGTCACACACAGCCTGGATGTTTGGAAGCTACAAGTAGGATTTATCTACAGTTTTTACCTATAACATTAAAAGTAATTTAGGGTTTTCAGTTTCAGAAATGTGGAAACATCATTAAAGATTCAAGTGTGTTAATGGTGTGGAAAGTAATTTCACAAAAATGAGAATGCAGGATTGCTAAACTATTGTAAGTCATTTTATTAAATGGTTTTAATTAAACTGTACCATAAAAGCTGAGGATCAGACTGGTTTGTTCTCTATCATTGTCAGTAATGATGACCTTGTAGGTTAAATTACCTTTCTTAACAGAATTGATTAGGTTGGAAAATTTGTCCTCTAGTGGTACCTATGCAATGCTGCTGAAAACGAATGTGATTTCATATATTCCAGACCTAATTTGGTGAAGTAAATAGAATTTGTCTAAATCTACGTGGTTTTTTAATCTATATTTAAAAACCCAATAAATTCCCTGTCTCTAAAATCCTACTTTTAAAGTTCTCACTACAATTTTTTCTGTTAGTTCTGAAACTAAGAAAACACTTAGTCAGCCATCAGCTTGGGAGATTACTGGTTACAGAACCAACACAGGCCCTGTAGAAGGCTAGGTCAAATATTTCAGAGACCATTATTAAATTTATTTTAACATTATTGTTATTTTTCAAATAATTTGAGATTGGACTGTTCTGAGAAATTACTACTGGACGTCTATAAAAGCCCCTGCTAAACAAACTGTGCAGATCTCCTGTCTCTTTCTCATAGCACATCATATTAAGACAACGTGTGATTCCAGGAAACCTAAATCCTATCCTAACCTTTTCAGTTACAGGATGTCCTTAAAATATGGCCTTGCTACAAGCTGCCAGGAAGAATCACAATAAACCTTTCTCTAGGGGAAGGTGTGGTCAATATTGGGTATGTTCTTTAAAGAAAAGACTATTTCATCACAAGGAATAGTTCATAATACTCCAAGGATTATACATTTTAAAAGGTGCTTCTTTTTGTTGAAACTGTTTTTCTTCTTTTAATTTCATTTGTATGTCCTTCAGACAAAGCTACAGGTTTGCTTTTGCACATCAGAAGGGTCCTAAGAGCTATTTACATAAAAAAGAATACTTTCTCTTCTTGTCTTGCTTACATATAATCCCTAAAATCTCCTTTAATGTTTTGCCTACTGTATAGTAAAGGTCTATGAAAAACAGCTTACAGCTCAGTGTAAAGTCCTTTACAAGAAAAATGGAAATTACGTTTTAAAATATTGTATTTGATTAAAATGAAAGCAAAAACTTTGGTATAAAAAAACCCAATCAAACTTTGAAGGAATTAAATTCTTCTCAAAAATAAATGTGTGTCAGGTTAGGAAATGCTACAAGAAGAAGAAGAAAAGTAGTATTTCAGGAATCAGAACACTACTGCAAGAAGAAGCACATCAGCGTTGTGACTCAGCTACATTTCTAATATAAAAAGCTAAGCACAGTAGAAACCCAGGGTACAGCAGAAGTGAACACTGATATTTTGATTGAATAGTCTCAAAGGCAAGTAGAAAATATTACTGGAGTGCACCCTTTAAACACTGCCCTATGAGGAATGAAAACAGCAAAGAGTTTTCAGAATACCAGACTGATGTAGGTGTTATTCAGGAAAAACAGTGCAGTAGTGTTAAAATCCTGGGCATACATTCATTGCTGTGTATCTTTTAAGTACCCCATGTTAATAGATACTTCCTCCAGGGACTGTCCACTATCACACATTTCAGCTGAGGTGTGGGGCCACAATAAAGGAGGAGTTAATTCCCTACCGGTTTGTTGGGTTTTTTTCACTAAGGTAACTCATGATGTGAATCACAGCACCCAGAACCACAGTGGGTCCTGGCCAGTTGGGGAGGCCACTGGGAGGCCCTTAGGGATGGCTGAGCACACGGATCCTTGCCAGTGAATCTCCCTTTTTTCTTCTGCTGAGATGGTAAAGCTGTGCTACCTCTTGGGCTGCTCTCAGCACAAAGAGCTCCTGGCACCTCGTGCTCATTAAAGTTTCCAAAGTGATTTTAGATGAGAAGAAGTGTAAATCCAATCCCAATTCATAAACTTGTATTCTGTTTGTCTGAATTCATCTACAAATTCATTTAGACTGATTATACACTCTATTCCCTGCAGTCAACTGGGATATTTTGTTGGCTGCTGGTCGCTTTAGAACAGCTGCACTGTTTCAGCCTAGAAATGGCTGAATTTTGTAATACCCTGCACAGGATGGAAGGACTGGGAGTGCTTCACTCCTTCCCTGCCCCAACCCTTTCAAACATCACTGGCAGCTGGTAAGTCCACAATGACAGCCCCTGTTTTCTCCATGCTCCCTAACTCCCCCAAACAGAGGACAAAAATCAACCACCACAGAGGGAGTTCACTGCCTACCTCAGAGAGAGTTGGTAGAATTTACTGGCATATTTGCAAAGCAAAATATTCTATTTAGGAGTGGAAAACTATATGCAAGTGAAAGAGTACTTAATGCTGTTATTTGCTTAGGAGACACTCTGGCTCTTAAGGATAGGGCACTTGCCTTAAAGCCAAGTCTTGATCTTTTGTTAAGTTGGTCCCTATTAGCTAAAACCACTTTCTTTCCCTGAAACTCAGTAAACCAGAAATTTTTATAAAATGCTTTATGGTCCACATGTGGTAAGTTCTATGCAAGCCATAGGTTACAAAAGCAAATGTGCTTTAGAAAAATGACTGTGGCTGCTTTCTCCAAAAAATACTTTCTGGCTACTTCAAGCCTCTGGATTTCCCAATATCTGCAAATTGTGAGACTCCTCTGCTTACTCTCACTGGCTGTTGCTATTTTGGTTTTCTAATGAAATCAATTCTGGCAACTCGATCCGGAACATTTACTGGAGATAGATGTGGTGTTCTGGGAAAACTGCTGTGATGTTTCAGTTGGGGAATTTCAATTATCTTCTTAATTCATTTACTACTGTCTAAGATGCATGAGAGTGGAAGATTGCACTACCTGTTCTTAACAAAAAAAACCCCCAAGACTTGATTATCCTGCTGTAATTGCTACATAATGAACTGTAACATAAAAACAAAGATGAGGTCAAATTATAATCTGATGAATAATGTATCACTTACAAAGCCCTGTGAATAAACATTAGGCCACCAGTCTGAGAAAGGACAGCAGAAAGTTAAACGATCCTTTCTGTGTTTGCTTGCCGAATGTATGGAATTTCTCAGACATTGATATATTTCACTTTTACATTCAAAAGCATCTGAAGCAGCTTTATTTACATTGGCTTTCATTTTACATTTCCTTCTTGTGTTTAAAATTTCTGATGTATTAGTGGAGTCTTGCTATAGAGCAGTACTCAAATAAACTTACTATCATTAAAAAGAGTAACTGAGTTAATTCTTCGTAACAAACTGGCTATTTGACTGAGTTACTTAAGATGCAAATACTTCTATGTGTGTTCTTACTCACACTGACTGTGCTTCTCCTTTACTCCACCATTCATGTTGAAGTAAAAAATCTTCTACCTGGGCATGGAAAAATTTATATGCCAGGGAAGAATCTCTGTTATTTGTAAAAATATCAATCTTGATTATAAAGTATTTTTCAAAATTCTGGGTTTTGCTATTTGGATACCTTTAGTATAAAACAGTTGATGCCTTCCCCATGATCAACAAAAATAACAATCAGAATTAATTTTTTAAAAAATCCATCCTGTTATTTTTACATCATAGAAGCAACAAAGGGATAGGAGATGCAGCTGGCATTAAAATTAAGAGCAGGAGCAAAATTCTACGTCATGCTTGGTGTCACAGCGTGCAAGGTAGATTTGCACTGTGGACACACGTAAAACACTTGTTCAGCGTTTGCAGACGTGGGCAGCTGTCTGGAAAACAGGCAGATCCACGTCAAGGCCAGCTGCACGGTACATGAGCACCAAAAGCAGAGGCCTGTACCACAGGCAGAAGGAGCTGAGAAGTCTGGAAACTGCTTCCTGGCAAGAAGATGCAGAGCAACAGTCAAAGGCTGCAGGATCAGCAGGGGTTAAATATCAAGGTGTTTTTGGAGGGCAGATTTTTCCAATAGAATCTGCTCCACTTGGAATGGAATTAGTTATCAAGGAGTTGGATTTTTTGTTCCTGTTGCCAGGAATGAAGATAGCTGGATTGCTTTTTAATCTATTGCAGTTATTTGGAGGAGGGTAAGATTTCATGCAGGGAGGTCCTGGTTGTGTCACCTCTACTTCTCTGGTAAAGCCTAACCAGAACCATTCAGAGGCTGAGTGAGCAATGCTGTTTGCCTTTTCCAGGCAGAACTTGATGCCAAGGCAACTTTTTATGCCCTGTCCTTTTGCCAGATGCTGTAGTTGGAACCACCAACATCAGACCCACTGGGGCAGACACTGAGCAAAGTACTTCACTGTAGTTGTAAAGTGAGTGTTAGAAACTGCTTCACAAACCTTACAGCTTATTTTGCAACACAGAGGAAAGAGAGAAGAAAAGGATACTCCAGGAGGACTCAAACGATCAAACTACAATCAGAGAATTTCAGAAGTTTTCATATTTCTCAAGGTTTCACTGTATATACAGCAGCTATTTCTCCCATTTTCCAGGCCCAGACCAAAAAATGAGAGTTTTCAAGTGTAAAAACAGAACCCAAACTTCCCAAGACCCATAGTGCATTATTACTCAGTTGTTCTCTGCTTCTCCTGTTCTTGTTTTCAGTATGGAAAAATTCATTCTTAGGAGCCTTCCAAATAACAAACAATACCTGCTTTAAACTGCAATGCAAAAATAGTTGATTTTATGCTGGACTGTGGCCATGCATGTAATTGAGCTCTTTCAAAGCAACAAGTCAAGAGGAGTTAATCACCTCTACCTACACTTGCTAACAGGAAACAAAATTTAAAAGATGAAATCTGATGCAGGTGAGTATTCATCAGACTAATTTTAAATGTTCGTGTTCAATCTTAAGTTCCATCATTTCAAAATTTAGTACATTATTTGGGCCTCGTCCATATCTCAGCTATGATTAAAATTTATTTTCTAATGGAGTATGATATGGTTACTCTTGATTCATTTCTCTGCAGTACATCAGAGGAGAGTTTAGCATGGTGTATTTTTTTAGCCCAGCAAGCTGGCGTGAAATGTTCTTTCAGCAGTGAGAGGGGAGATCACAAAATCTGACTGTCTAAGATAAAAGGTGTTGTGTTACTTAACTGCCACCTTTAAAAGACAGTTCAAAGAGCAGGAGGAAGCATTAGGGCAGAGGTGAGGAAAGTGGAACACCTGCTTGCATTACTTACATGCATGTTCCATTCAAGGCTCTTCCAAGCTTTGGCAAAGAAGATCCATTTTGATTCCCATAGGATCTGTTAGGAAGAATGTGATGCAGCATCTCCCTGCCAAAAACAGAAAGAAAATTACACATAAATTGTTTTTCTTTTACTTTAGAGGCTTTTATCAGAATTTTTCCATCAGCTGAAGCCAAAAATGTAGTCATCCCATCTCCTGGGAATCAAAATGAAAAGGAAATAGACACCTAAGAGTCTTTCCAGGTCCCAAGAGTAAATTAGTTCTTCCTTGCTAAAACACAGGGTTAAGTAAAACCAGCAGTGGAATGACACCTGGAAACATGAGTTGTAGCCCAAAACCTTACTTCTAGATTAACGAGAAACAGGTAGTAATTCCAGTGTCACTAAATTTTTTTCCACGTTGACAAACCTTGCAGTGAATGTGTTTTGCTTTTTCTCACAATGAAACCTTGTAGCTATTTGGTGTATTAATTTTGGGATGCAAACTGAAATCCTCATCTTTTTGTAAAGGAAAGCCTCAAAATTTTTTTGTCCAAGAAGTCCAGGAAGAAAAGAAAGTTTACTACTCTTTAGCCAGTTTAGGGAAGTATTTCCTGATTATCTGAGACTGGCTGTAACAGGAACAGGTAGAACAAAGACCAAAGAAACATGAGAGTTCTCTTCCCCAAATTCTTGTCCCTTTGAGTTATCCATACATTTTTATGTCTTATATTTAATGGTGCAGGTCATTGGCTGCAAAGGGCCTGGGATATGTGCACGCTTTGAGAGCTGTTCATTAATCTATCTTCTAACATGTTGAATTGTAGTTACATCCTCTACACAAATTTGTATTTACTCTGGTCTAATTCAGCAATGCTCAATGCTAACAATATTTTTCTGTGTTTTGGAGGAAAGTGGCATCTTTTGCTAGTTTATTTGGGTTTTTTTTCCTCACAATAAATCCAAAATTCCTAATGTAGGATGACACCCAGTAACCTAAATGCTGAGAAATACCCTCCTGTACATTTCTCTGCTTCTCCCACTACGTTTCATTTACCAATCTTGAAGCTAGGGAAAAAAACAAGAAAGCAGGACTGTTCTAATATTCCAACCCATCACACAGTACCTTACCTCATAATCCACATTAGGGATTACAATTAAAGCTTTTACCTTTAATGATTTGGAACTGCTCATGCCTCCTATGTGTGTGAGCAGAGTTTTCCTGTCTGGCCTTATAGGTAGCTAAGAATTATATATGACCTGTATATTTAATTTCTTTTCTCTTAGAAATTGGTATTACTGGGTTTGGTACCTTTGCCACTCAATGTCTGTACTTTCAGTGGGCAAATCCTCTTAACTGGCAGTGCACTGCAAAGTTCCTCATGCAATCAAAACATCTGGATTTTATTAATTTGGCTTGTAGGACAAGAGAATTTTGATGGGAAAAGATGAAGAGAATCAGCTTTAATGGATGTTAGTTGGAGCCATCCATTTGAAACTTCCATCAATATATTTAATTCATTTTGTCATTTTATACCTCTTTTGAAAATTAAATCCTTTCCATGTGTCTCTGTTCCTTGTTGCTTCTTAAGTCAGGGGAACAAAACTTAAGGGTAGCAATTAAGCAGAAATGTGATTTTCTGCTTCTGTAAGGTTTGGGGAAAATGATGGTTAGATTTGCCTTCAAAATTTGTTTTTTACCTTATGTAGCTACTGAATTGTAAGACTATGAAACAGGGTATGTTACTAGGCAGTAATTTGGGAAAGTAACATGTGCTGAGGAGCCTGACACTGCCCAGTTTGCAGAAGCCGCTTAAAAAAAATCATTTGAAGGGATATATTGGAAGAGGTCATCTTCCCTTCATTTGGAAGAGACTGTGTGTCATGATTTCTTTAGTGGCATGGCTGTGATTTTATCTTTTGTTCCATTAAACCAGCTATATATTTATGAGTGAGGGGGTTTTTCCATGTAATTAACAAAACAAACAAACAAACCCCATGAAGAACCCATCAAACAAATAAGCACTAGCTTTTTTTTTTTCCTTTCTTCCCCCCCTGCTGATTCTCCCATTTGGCTAAAATCACATTCTACAATAAATTGGGTAGTTTATTAAATTGCTTACAGATGATACAGTCAAATCTACTAGAAAGCTGTTAAAATAGGTATTATTAGGGGACTAGCTTATGTTGATTTTAATGTGGAAAAGAATCAGATATGAAAAAAAAAAGAAATGCAGAAAAAGAAGGAAGTCAGACCATCTGGGTACTTACAGCAGTAAAATGCTGCCCATAAATTAGAGATCATGATATCCCCTTTCGCTCTGTCTCTTCCTCATTACTAAGGAATGGGTGGAAATGTTTGCATTTTTAAAGAATCCACAGACCTAGGATACTACTGTAGGAAACTGTAGGTAAAATGAAAGCTTTGCTTTTATTGCTGGATGAAAAGACAAACATATGTCTTATTTCTTCTCACATTTGGAGAATGTCTTCTGAACTCAGCTGCAGAAATACTCGATTTAAATTAGATTTTAGATAAATCCACTTGTAGTAAAACTGTTCAGTATCATAAATTATTATTACAGCACGAAAAGAAAATATATGGACAAGTGGCAGCAGATGAGGCAAAAAAACCTAAGGAGTGGTCACCAAGACCACACAGAGCTTTAAAGAAATTCAAGGCTGAAATAGCTGACCATTACTGAGATTAGAGAGTGCCGTTTTTTTAACTAAAATATTTCAAGAGAGGCTCAGAAAACAAGGAGCCTGTCAGCCTGATATCTACCCAAAACAAAGAGGTGGAAGCTGTAATATGGAACAGTGGACATCTGGATAAATATGACTTATCTGGGAAGAGTTTAAAAGGTTTTCATAAAAGGAAGTCCTGCCTCACAAACATAAGGCAGTTCTTTGAGGGGATCAAAAAACACATGGATAAGGGTGATCTGATTGATCTTGGATTTACAAAAGGCTTTCAACAAATTCCTTCACCAAAGGCTTTTAAGAAAACTAAGCAGCCATACCATAACATGGCTTAGAAGTATAAGGTGCTACACATTGGGGAAAAAACCATTAATTCACATATAAAACTGTGTGCTTTGAACTAAGCAGCATCAGACAAGATTTTAAAATTTGGAAAGATAATTCCAAGAACACATTAACTCAGCAGTGTCTGAAAAAGCAAATTAGGTGTTAGCAGTGTCGGGTTTAGTAACTAGAGAACAAAATAGATAACATCATGTTATTGCATAAAGCCCAGCTTTGTCTGCTGCCTGAAGGCTGTGTGGTGTTGCAGACCCTCATTTCAAAAAGGACTTAGAACTATAGAGGATGTAGAGAAAGAAAATGAGGAGAATGAAAGGTGTGAGATAGCTTCTCTATAAAGGATTACTAATTATTCTATTCCTTGTTTGAAAAAGTGCGAGTATCCAAAAGGTCTGTAAAAGCAGTGCCTGGAAAGTGTGCCTGGGGATGGCTTGGTCACAGTTTCCTCTGATCCATGAACCAGGGGACATCAAATGAATCTGTAGGATCCAGACTCAAGGCAGAGAAGGCGATCCTTTATGTCGCTATTTAGTTAGGGATGACTTCCTGCACTAAGCTAAAGATACTAAAAGTCATGTGGGCTCAAGAGGAAACAACACACAAAAGTTCCTGGAAGAGAAAGTCCTGTTACAAAGTACAGAGCTGCCAGCTGAGGAAGCCTTTGAGCGGAAGCTGCCTGAGGAAAGAAATGCACCATTTTCCATGTTCCACTTTCCATCTGTTACCAGAGGCAACGTTGCAGGACAGATGGTCTCACTTTTGTATTCTACAAGTATGGCTATTCCTACCTTATCACAGCTCATCAAGGCTGATGTGCTGGGTTTTTTGACTGGCAGTCCTTGAAAGGAGATGAGCAAGGGGAGGTTAGACCTGGCAATATTTTGATACAGATCTCGTCATACAAGATCAGATTAAAGCCAAAGCTTTCACTGTATTTGGGCACAGATAGATGTTGAGTGAGTTCTGCCATTTGTCATTTGCCCAGTTTAGAGGATTTTTTTTGTGACACAGAAGTTCTATCACTTGTTGCCTAGAACTGGATCCTTAGGTTTTAGGGAAACGATGGAGATGGTGGCAGTGGTTAAATGGCTGTAGTTGCCATTAGCTTGAAATATTTCAATGTATTTTGAAAATAATCTCAGAATTGATGCAATTTATTTAAGATCCACAAATTACAGAGACCAAAAAGTCATAAACTCCGTGACTGACTCCACTTTTATCTTGATGTCCAGTTTGTGACCAGCATTTAGAAATCCCAAATGATGCAAAAATGTTCAAAAAGATAAGAGTAGTATTAAAAAGCAAAACATGCTGCAGCATAAGCATTTAAGAAATTCATATAGGGCAAATGGGAATTGTTAAGGCCTATGGAATATTCTTTATGAGATTAAGACATAGGAAACTTTGGGTCTCCCCATCATGGGAATAGTTTAGTTACAGACTTCAAATGGTTTCCTTACTGCAGAGCAAACAAGAAATTATCCTTCAGAGGAAAGCAGCAATTTGTTTGGAATTGTTGTTATAAAAGTCCCTCCAAAAACTGACTAGATAAAAGTTATTTCTCCTAGTTTTTATTTCCTGTCAGGATCACAGCTCCTGTCAGTTCAAGCAAAGAGTCCTATATCACTTTAAATCTACCAGGTTTAAATATCCCCAGAGCTTTGTCATACACCAAAACCAAACAGATCCTGGTGTTCTGACTGGTCATTTTTTCAGCTGAGCAATAACTAATCAAGGTTGTTCTGTTCTAATACTTTACACCGGTCAGTTATATGGTCAAAAGTGATAGAAGCATCTGGATCCAGTACAAATTCCCATCACATATATGACCATCCAAATGCAGGAGTGATTCTCTTTAATTTGATTTCTGCAATAAGTGTATGAAGGAGTTCAGAAACGGAGATCAGATTTGATTATTCCTTTTTACCAAAATGAAAAGAGACTAATACAAGCTCAAAACACTCTAACAGTAATTAAGCATTTCATCACTAATTTGTGACATTTGAAGGGCTGATAATTTCGTGGTACATTCTCCTAAAGCAAATGTTTAGTTTTTGTATTTAACAGAGTGTCATAGAGCATTTGTTGCACCTATATACTGAAGAATTTTATTGCCATAAAATCTATAAAACTTGCATTATTAGGTAAAAGGGAGAGAATTTTGTCAAAAACAAGATTCTGCCTAGGGAAAGATTAAAAATCTGTCTGCTACAGCAACATATCAACATTGCAGAAGATAATAAGCGGTGACCCACCTTGAACTATTTCAAATGAGGTGTCTGCCCTCAAAGCCTGTCTAGCAAAGTTCCTCTGAAGGTCATTCCCTTTCCTCGTATGGCTTCTCTGATGGTGTTTTCTGTAAGTATTTAATTATATGGCAACCTGTGCTTGTTTTCCTTCTCCAGAGCTGTTGACTTCTAGTCAATAAAGCAAGCACTCTTCCTCCTACTAAATCCTGTTATTGAGAGAGTGACATTTTCCTCTGTTTGATTAGGGATCTTGTCTCCACACGGGCTTTGTGTTACCTTAGTATCTTAGAGAACTAATGAAGGACTCAAGCTCCTAAAAGCCTGTCTATTTTTTCCAGCCAGAATATTTCAGTTGAACAGAAGATCCTGTCTCTACCTCGATATTTTGCCTTTGAAGCATCACTCCAGGGGTACTTAATTGACAGATGCACTGGATAGGTTTAAAGCCTCAGTGGTTACCTGCTACTTAGATGCAAAGTAATGTAATTTAAATGATGAGTTTTTCCTGTTGCCCCAACATCTCTGATGGCTTAGAACCAACCAAGTGGAAACACTTCAGAGGGGGACCTCAGTGAATTTATGCTGTGAGAATCTGATGCCCCAGTACCCTGGGTCTCAAAGCAAGACGTGTTTCTTTCAGAAACTTGTCCAGACATTAAAGATGTTTCTGGCCCAGCTGCTGAACACTCTCCTTTAGAACCAGCTTAGTTCAAAATACAGTGTAATTTAAGGCAGGCTACCTAACTTTGGGCTGAGGTGAGTAGGAGCTTATGCTGCCAGTTGTTAACACTGTGTTAGAGGAATATTCATCCCTTGTTGAAGTACAGTCACCTCTTAAACCACCCCAATGATTTTTTTTCTTTTTTTGGTGCTTATAGTAAAGTTCCCCTTTAATGACACAGTGCAAATCATCCATTGATAGCATCTGTAGAGGGATCTGATACTTCATTTCACTAACCCTCTTCCCCCCTCTGGCAGGAAAAGCAACAGGCTGCTTAAGAACAGGTATTATTAGGGTCCAATAGTAATTCAGGTAATTGCTAAATAGCAGTGCACATTAAACTATATTGAGATTAGAGAGAACTAGAAAAAGAAGCAATTCCAAGACAGGGAAATTATAAAACTTTTCTTCTTTTCTTTTTTGCTTACATGCCTGCAGTGCTGCAGAAAGTGAGTGCAGAGTAGAGGTGAAAATCATAAAGCCAGTTCAATCTCAGTGTATCAGTTATTCAGAGGATGTGCATGATGTTTCACTTGAGACTCTGTTTGCTTTGTTTGAAGTAAAAATGCAAGAAATGGCTAAATTAGAGTTTAAAACGTCTGGCACCATTTACTAAAGGAAACTTATTTCTCAAATTGTCACAGGGAAATGTACACTTCTTTTTGCCGTTGCTTTGATTTAGCTGTCAGGAGAGTCATGTTTAAAGCCAGCCTTCCCTGCCTCATGGCCGAGTCTCTTTGTGTGCATTCCCTCAAGTTCACTTACTTTACTTTGAAGGTGGGCTGAGCATCGGAATCTGACGAAAGAGTGGGCTGTGCCCTCGGTCCGAGGCAGCTCTTCCATTCCCCTCAATGACTACATTTGCTCGTGCAGTACACAGCAGCAGCAACAGTGTGGTGCTCTGGGTCTCCAGCTCTGCCCGGCAGACGAATCTCCAGCTCGCCGAAGATCTGCGAGCCAAGCTTTTCATGTTCTCCTGTATGTGAATGCTGCCCAGCTGCACCAGGAAAATGGGCACGGGGGATTATCTCTGCATTGCTATGAGCGGAGGGGCGCCGTGGGGCTTCAGGCTGCAAGGGGGCAAGGAGCAGAAGCAGCCTTTGCAAATCGCCAAGGTAGGAGCATGACAGAAGGATGCTGTTGCAGTTTTGTAGACACGGATGACAGCACCACTTTGTTTAAATCCATCCTGCTTCCAGGGAAATGGTTGGTGTGGATCTTGTTGTCATGCTTGTTTGAATTCGCTGACGTGTTTTGCAGAGATTCTACAGGTGCTGATTTTGTTGGTTTCAAGAGAAAGAGATTATTACTTTTTGGTAGCTTGCAAGTGTTGCCAAAGTTTTGTTAAAAGCTGAATGTTTCACTTGTGACATGATGTGCTTTCAGCTCCTGTTTTCTTTGCTCTCTGGTTCTGAGTGCACTCAGCACATCACAAAACTCAATCTCATATTAGGAAATGCTGCTTCGGTCATCTATTTATGATAGTTTTTCTACTCTGGTCATAGAATAAATACAGCTTTATCATGAGAAAATGTTCTTACTATTTTGGGAATCCTGCAAAGCATAACACTGACTTATCTCTGGTTTTGGAAAGTTATCCAGTCTTAGAAGCAGCTTTAATAGATGCCAAACGTTCCCTCTTATATTTCATGAGCAACACTGAGAATTACTGGACACTTTATAAATTATCTGCACATATAGAAGGAGGGCAAGACAGACAGTAGAAGTTGACAATAAATTAAAAACAGGAACTGGTAGTCCCAACTTGCAAAAATAATATTTCAAAAGTAGTTTTGTTAAAAATCAGTGCTCATTCCAGGGCAACAGCTTCTCCCCTGGTGCAACAATGAAGATTAATCTCAGTTATTAAGGCTTATGTAACAGTATGGAGCTGCATTCTGTTCTCCTAGACAAGAGGGACAAATTTTGTCCAGAGCTCTGATCTCAGCAAAATACCAGTGGCTGAAATGGTACGGGGACTGATCATCATCCCATGAACTCTGCCTTGTTAAACTGAGGGAGAGAGTTTAAAATGTATCTTATCTCCTTTTAGTATCTTGGTCATGCAGTACACTGAGTGGTTTGGTTTTACCTTGATAGAATATTTTAGATCAGTAGTTAAGTATTTAAGCAGTAACTTTCTCAAGCTGTCATTTAGCTACCTATTGATTAGTTAACTTTCATTTGCTGGATGCATTTTCACGAACAGCAAAAACAACAAATCTATCTCATTTTATAAGAGAAGGTCCTTTTAGCTCCTCTGTTAAGAAAAGAACATCTTTCACTATTCATTTCACTTATTTCCAGCCTATCATATTAACCATATCCAGTAACAGAACTATGATTTATTGAAGGTCTGAATAATTTTTCTCATTCCTGTTGAGTTTTTTATTTGTTTTGCTGTATTTTGCAAAATTTAAACATGTTCACTTTTTTTTCCTACCGTTGGGCAAGTGTTGCTGTGCAAGTAAAGGCTCTGATAACAGATGGCAGTGGACTCCTGCCATCTAGTGAAAACTTGTAGCTAGGACGTAAAAAATCATGAGTAACGGTAGAAGGCAAGTGGCCTTGATTACATAAAACCAAAACTAAAATGCACAGCAGTTTGAGCACAAGATTCTGACTAAACTTTAGTTTTCCTGGTAATGGCCTATTCAAAGGTGATGGGGTTTTTTCATATTTACATCCTAGATTGGGGCACTTAAGCTTGGGTTCTGTTTTAGGACTAAAGTTGAGACTTGAGATACACAGTAACACTTGTGCCTTACTTCTAACGGGAAAATTGCCAGGAAAATATACCCACATTTAGGAAAATAATAATATGTAATTTTAGAAAAAAACCCACAGGTACAAATTTGTTTTCTTGTAAATGGAAGTGAAGGCTCCAGCGAGGTTGCTTACCTTTGTTAGAGCAGAGCGAAGGGCACTCAGGCTCTGGTCATGAGTGGAGAAGTGATTGTGATACAGATCTAAAGGGGAGAGAGATGTGAAGTGGAGGGAAATGAGATAATCCATTAAAATATCTCAGGACACAAAATTCCCGAATTCACATTTACCTACTCTTTGATAAAGGAAACATATTGTTTTTAAAGCTGATGGAATAAGTCATTGCAGCTCACTGCCAGAAGCAGCTTTTACCAGTTTGTTTTATGCCTTTTAAAATAGTTTTATTACATTTATAAAGACTATGTAAACCATCCCCCCACTGCCTAGCTCCTAAAGCATATATTCAAGTAGCATTCCCACTGAAATCCACGAGAGTTTTGCCTGCAGTATAAATTATTGTCTTCCATTACCATGCAAAGCGTTAATGGAGAGATAAAGACAAACCTTTTTCCAAAAAATATCTCGGTACTTTTTCACAAGCACTTTTGCAGATAAAATAGGCAATTTTCATCAGGAAATAATTTTACAACCATTTAATTAGATTCAAGACTTTTCAGTGATTTTTTAGTGTGAGGTTGCAACAAATGGATTTTTTTAAAGTATGAGAAAGTATCATTCTGTTTATCCATTTTAAACCCTTATTCAAAACATAAATTTGACTCATTTTCTGTAGAAACATAAAAAGTGTTTAACAACTCTCCTCCTCTAAACCCTGGCTGTGTACACCAACTTACTTTCTGAAGTCCAATAATGTTGCGAATACTTCATAAAAACTTTTTTTCTGTTTGAAAATTTTGCATGTTCTATATACTGTCCCAGTATAACATAAGGGCTTTGAAGGGAAGTATTTTAAATGCTATGTTCAAAGACATACTGTGCTAAGAAGGTTATCTAATAAATGGATGTTATTAAAAAAAAAAAATGTTTAATCATGAGTCTAAAGCTAAGGAAAACAATGGTTGTGTGCATCCCTTCATTAAACCATGTCAGTGCTGTGCTGTAGGACGGCTGTCCCAAAGCAGGAGATGGGAAATCTCAGTGTAGCAGTGACCCTAGAAGGATAAGAATTCAAGATATATAAAAGCAAAGCAATACATGATGTCCTTTCCATTTTATCATGGGATTTATGAAAGAATATTTTTTTATTAATATTCTTGTGGTTTTTTCTTGCAAATTTCTTTGCAGTTTTTAATTTAAAATATATACAAAGTAATGGCTGGTTTTCTGATTAGCATTTGAAAGAAAGTCCTGTGATTGTTTCTATTGATGCTTAACAATACTGTATGTTATATACAATGAAGTTATATCCTTTAAAAAGCATCTCTTTTGCAAATGGTAATTTAATGGAGTTGTCCTATAGATGATTTAGATTTATATTCAATTGCAATGTGACTCTATTAAATTATCTTTGCAAGAGAGGTACATGATTCTCAGCATATTTGTTACCTGCACCAAACAGTAATTTTATGAACTCATTGTTTGCATCCATCAAAGTCTTGGTAATTTAAGTTTGGGAACTTAACCAAATAGTTCTAATATTTAAGGGAGGCAAGTTGCATGACTCAGACCTATAAGCACTTCAAAGGAAATTCAGATTACTATCCTAGAAGTAAAAATGAACAGATGCTTACAAGGAGGCTTCTGCTGCTGCTTCCCAAATTGTAGCTTTACCTTTGGCTTAGTAATGACATGTGACAACTGGCTGCTTGGTCGTTTTAGACCGGTGCCCTTGTCCATCAACATGCTCAGATTTCAAGTCTCAGTTTCATTATTTTGGATTCCTTGGAACCTGAAACAGAAAGTGAAACTCAAAGACTTGGGAACAACCTGAACCAACGGCGTGAACAGTGATGTGTGAATATGATTACTTAATATTGGACTGTGTTGTGGTAGTTTGGCTTTTTCTCTGCATTTATCCAAAATACTTGACACATACAGAACAATCTCAAGAGTTTTTCATCAAGTTGACCTCTACACATTGTCTAGCAGGAAAAAAATAAGGAGTGAGACATGTTAGCCCAGGTATGCTTTGGATCCTGAGGTAAGGCAAAGCACATCACTGTCACATATATACGTGTAACATATATATTAGCAAACAGTTGGTCTATCCACAAAAGACATCACAGCTGCTGGGTTCAAGGAAACCTTTTAAAGTTGTTGTCATGCTCTTACTTTTTCACCCCTGGCAAATGCTTCCACTTGCGGGCAGGTAAGTGAGGTTAGTGACAGCAGATCTGCCTCTCCACCGCTGTTTGGAATTGCAGTTCTCAGCATGCTAGGTGAAGGCTCAGCACTGAGCTGACATGACCCTGCTGATACTGCCTTGTTTGTATCACTTGACATTTCAAGCAGGATTTGAACACAACTTCATGCAATAGCAATCAGCAGAACAAGCCATGTTTAAAACATGCTAGTTGAACTTTGGCAGCAAAGGAGGGGAGTTTAGAGTCAACCTACATGATTTTAAACACAACTTGCCTTACTTGGCCTGTATTTAAAACTGTTTGTTTAAATTTGCTGGCTAATACATTTCCAAACATAGTTTGTTTTTGCAGCCCGGACAGACTCTTATTCTCAAATTCACCCTTCAGAACATCTGACACAGCTGGTATTTGCTGATATTCAGAAAACCCTGTAAGGCATATTTACATATTCTTTCACACAAGGAGTTATGGGGGAAATTGTGGGTTTATCTGTCTTTTCTGGAGAGGATTTTGACTGTGTTACAAGCCTTGACCCAATTTAATAACCAATACATTTTTGTGCATGTTTAGATGACACAGTTCAGCTTTTATTTAAGTAAACTACAAAACTTCCATTGACAGACTGAAAGACGCTGGGCTTTATAGAGGTTAAGTTAATTTATTTTGCAAAACAGAGGAACAAAGTAAGGTTCCCCAAATCTAGCTAAAATAGACCACTGGTAAATAACTCAGTTCTGAAAAATCTGCCAGTGCTAGTTAGAAAATAATGAAGAAAAAATATCCATATACCTTAACCGCCAAAGGTTTACATGTTCTTCTAAAGGTTAGGGCTCTGTGTTCCCTACTTTCAAACTTTTGCATTCCAGCCATTGTGCCAGTGGAAATGTTTAGTACTGGAGTCCCATCTAGCTGTTTAAAAGCTGCCTGCTGAACTAGCACATGAGTATATACCCTGTTTTGGATATACAGCACTACATACCAAGCTGCTTTTGGCATGCCTCCCACAGTATTTAGGCAAACACAAGCATGTTTTGGATACGTGGTATTATTCATTTCTGCTTATTTCCAATTGATGCCTTTCCAACTCTCACGCTAGGCGAGTTTTCAATGGAATAGAATGAACACCATAATTCACACTGATTTAAACTAAACAAACTAAAAACACCAAACAGTGTATTCCTACTAAATTAGATTAGCTGCTTTGTATAGAGCTTCGCTTCCTTTTGTAGTTTCTTTGCTGGAAACATTTAAAATACACTGCAAGACATTATTACTTGTCATTGTTCTGTATTTTCTGCCATTGCATTCTTATTGTGAATGTGAATGTAATAGTAAGGCTTCTGGCCAAGTTCACATTAAAATATCACAACAGGAAATGTTATTTACAGAGTCCTCTAGGACTGTGTCAGATTGTTTGAGAGGACACAGCTAACAATTTAGGCATATCATGGAAGGGTTCTCCTTCAAATGCAGAACTCAGTGTTCTTCCTATTTGCAGCAGAAATATTTAGAGCAGAAATTACTACAAGGGACCGTATTTCATAAGTTAAATGCTTAGCACTCTATAAAATGAGACAGATTAGCAGAGATAGCTTCAGCTTTAGGAGGAATAATTCTGTGCACGGAATTAGCTTTGGACAAAAATGATAACATTTAGATTGCAACCAGTATTCACGAGCACTGTTCATTGGCTGGAACAAAACTGGCAGTAAAAAACTCCCTGGATATCAGCTCAAAGGTTTTAAATTTCAAACCCAATGTACACAAGTTATGCAGTGGATTTTTTTTCTTTTTCAGTAATTTTTCCCATCTGCACCATTTCATTAGAACCTGTAGGCCACAGTCAGTGGGAATGTTAGGATGAGAATAATGCGCATTTAGACTGGAGCACTTCAGTGTGCACCAAAATCAAAGTGCTATGTTTTGGTTACCTGCCAATACAACCTGGTGCTGAGCATGAAGGCAGGGAATCTTCAAAACACCTCAGCACCTTGCTCTCAGTGAAGAGCTAAATGAAAAGTGGCTGCACTGTTTGTTGTTTATGTGGAAGGAAAATTCTAACAAAAACCTGGCTCTAAGCTCACCAGAGACAGCAGGTTTAGACTCTGAGCTCTCTGCCATGCTGCAGTCCTGGGCACAGCACAGACTGTTCCTCTCTTGTTTAGCAGGGAAACTCTGTCTGCAAGTTGTCATTCTACTTTATAGAAATATATTTTGAATCCTTTTAGTCTCCTTCTTTGTTTCACATCTCCTCCCTACATCTGGGACTGGGCACTGAATGCATGGGTAACCTTTTGCTTCAAAGGAGTTATGTAATCCTGGACTGAGTAGCTGTGGAATCATTATTTTATAAACTTGCCTTTTTGTAAGTATATTTTAGAAATATGGTCGTATTTAGGAAACTGGATGCTTTAGGTTTTGAAGGCATGTTTTATATTACAGTTTATTAGCAGATGAGCTTGTGATGGGTCAAAGCTATGAAGAAACTAGATAAACTGTGGTGTTCTATACTGCTGGTTTCATTTGATATGTTCTCTATAGCATAAACATGCCATGTATGGCATAAATTGCTGCAATATTGAATTACCAGAAAGTTAAAAAAAACCCAAAAAACATGTGTCCAGTGTGGTACTTTATAGTAACAGAAAGAAAAGCAAACAGAATGACAGGGGAACATAAGACTAAATTTGCCCTTCCTAGTACTCTCTACCGGATACAGGAATACCAGCAACTGCTTGTTGTCTGAAGGCAAAGGTGGCAAAAAAAGAGTGGTTTTAAAAACCTACCAGTTGAAATTGCACTAAAGGAAGCCTTAACAGAGGAATTAGTTACTTTTTTTCCCATGAACTTATTGGGAGCTTTGCCATTGACTTCAAAGGGCAAAGGATTGGGCCTTAGCATGTATAATATAGTGCAGTTATTTAATTAGAAGCAGATATCATGAATAAAAATCCTCATTGGGAAGGGTGTAGCAGATTTTGCTATGGATCTATTTAGTAGAGATTTCTGTGTCTAGCAGAAGTCATTCCCTTCTAAGGAACAAAAAACCACGTTAGACTTTGGGGTATTGTGATGATGCTGTTATATAATGTAACTTTTATTCAAATTATTTGGTAACAGTACATTTCATTTCCAAGCTGTCTTGGAAGTCTATGTTAGGACAAAGATACTTACTTGAGGTGAAGCCACTTCAATCTGCTTATTTGTAAGAGAAAGAAATGATTGCTAATAGTACAGCATAGACTGACACTATGAGAAACTAGAGGTCTTTTATTTAAGGACTGATAATGTATCAGTGTAAGCTAAGGAAGAAATTTAGACAGTGGGCATATCCCTCAGCTGCAAATGTTTACTGGTTGAAGGCACTCCTTGTAACTGCCCTCTTGCTTTCTTCAACTCTGCAAAGAGACAGACCTGTATTGGCTGAATGGTATTTCCTAAACAATTTCGATTTCAGGGCTTTGCTAGCTCACCTCATTTTGCCTGACAGCTCAGGCAACAGTCCTACGAGCAGTTTATCTGTCAGATTTGAAGTGTAGAAGCCCCCAGGTCAGAAGAGGAAGGAGGAAAGGGAGAGGAGTGCCAGGCAGCTGGGGGTGGCAACCTTTTCAGCAGGCACAGCTGTGGCGGGACAAGTGAGTAACTCCTTGGCACACCCACCTTGTAGATGTATCTCCAACGGTTTAACTGCCATCCCTTTGGAAAGGCTCTGAGGGTCCTGCTTTTCATCTGTAGGAAGAGCATCTCTGTGGGGAATTGTGCGACAGTATTGCAATGGTCGTCTATACCTGCGTAACAGAAGGTGTTTCCAAGATGTGCTGCTATCAAGACCTACGTCATGAGTTCTAACAGCTTTATTCATCCACCATCACTGAAACAGTCATCTCTCTATTTATCTCTCTAAATCCTTGTCTTCTCTGCTAGAAATTCTTGCTCTGCTTTATCTTACTGTTCTCTCTGTTTCCTGTATTTATTTTATTTAAATACAGGAGTACAGCTACTTAAACGTTCGTTTCAGTGAATTCACTGAAAATTGTGGGCAAAAATGCCTCCGACTTCAAATCTTGTTATTTGGTTAGAATAGTGCCCATCACTTCCACTGGATTTCCTTTGGACTGAAAGAAATACAGGAAACTTTCTGCTTTCATGAACTCTCTCAGCACAGAAATCTCTGAACTACTAGAGCTTAACAGATGTGGCTGGAATAGAGTGATCAGCATTTTGTTCCACAAATTACATTTTCCTATTTTGCAGAGATCACTTCAAAGGCCAGCTGCCATAAGCCACTGATTTAATTACAGATGATGCATATGGAAGTAATCTGAAAGGGATAAATAGCTTTCTATATTATCATATATTCATAATGAGCTTTCTGCATGCTGAAATAATACTTGCAGGACGGATAGTGTAAGAGTCACTTGCAAAATCCTTCAAATCAGGAAAAACTATCATTAAGCATGGACGTTTTAAGCAAATTCCAACATGTGATACTATTTAATGCCTAAGATCCCTATGAAGGAACAGCTGTTAGACATCCTTCATAGAAAAAAGGACGAAAGTTTCAGAATTGTTTGCTTTCCCAAAAAAAGGGGTACCTAGGAAATTAGAAGTGTTTCACCTAAATTGTCAGTCAGTGGAATAGGTATATTATGCTGATCTATATAAAATAAGCCATTCACAAAAGTGGAGAGTTTCATTATAGAATACATAGACAGATTACATAACTAGCTTTTGAAACAAAATTTTAGTGTTAAAGTTATTATGTCATGGTATCCATACTGGTAGTCAAAGTCAGTCTTTGGATGCATTGTGCATTTTGGGGGGTATCTGAGGGAAGGTATTTGACATTTGAAAATCACAACTAGGACACTGTTTCCTTTGGAGCCCCCCCAGTCCCTTTGGTAAATGAATTAGCAGTGTGCCTTTATCTCCAGTCTAAATAATCACCTTTTCACAATACTGACATTATTGATTATCACTAGATGGTGCTCTTCACAATCCCCAAAATCACAGGTAAGTGAATGTAAAGACAAGTTCTACCTTGGAGAAATTTTGGTTCAAAGGTTCAAAGGGTTTCTAACCGAAGCTGAAAGTATCATTCAGCTCAATTCCCCTCAGACCACATAATTTTAAAGTGTAGAATTAATGCCCTCAGGAAAATTTGTATATAAACTGAGTCAAGAATCACAGAATATCAAATTAGTCAAAATCATAACATCAAATTAGTAATTCCAAATCTTCCTTTAACTTCTACTTATTATTCCCTGCACAGAAATAGAATGTAATCCCCTTAAGGAGAGCTCCATAAATTTGTACCAGGGTTTGATTTGTGGTTTCATAACACTATAGTTAGAACAAATTTTGATCTTAGAAAAAACCTGACTAAAAAATGTTTCAGTAGTATTTCAGAAGAAAGAGGCAGTTGTAATCCTTTAAAGAGAAAACAAAAATATTTCTGCACGTAATTGACACCATATTATGAACATTAAATAGTAATATTATACACAACTATTGATTAGATGCAGTGAAATAATAATTAAAAAGAGTATAAAAAATATTATCTCAAACCTCACTTTCTTCCAGCCCAATATGACGACAGCCTGAGCAGACAGGGCTGGGAGCCCTGGAGGTGTAAGAACTCTCCCAGGTCTTGTATCCAATTTAAATCAAATTTTGAACTATATTAAAATAGTGGTTTTAATAAATTCCTCATTATCCTCTCTCTGCCCTCGCTTTTAGTCATGACATCAGTCTGTAACACTAGATCTTCATTTTACTAATTTGATGAAGAATGGACTCCCATGAAGCACACCAAATCCAAGACTGCATCATTCACCAGCTATGGTGTTAGAAATCTGCCTGAGTTTTGCAGCTTAAGCCCATTTTTCCTCAAATAGTTTTAAATTAACAGATCAGTACAGGTGTGATCTAACTAAATTTTTCATGATTGAATCTTCATTTGAAGGACCCTGACTCAGCTCCTAAATGTGCTACATATTTAAGTCATTTTCCAGATCCCCAGGATAATGTTACCTAAGTATTTCTGAATTCATGGCACAGTTTGTGACAACAGAAAGGGTGTGACTTTAAAACCTCTTGTCATTCTAGTTTCAGTCTTCTGCCTCTATATTTACAGGAACAGTAAGAAACAATCCAATGAATCTAAATGTAGTGAGAGGCCCATGAATGCCTCTTTTTCTACACTGGCAGGAACAGTACAAAGGCTACAATAATTAAGCCTGAGGAGGTAGTTATGGCTGTGGCCTGTCATTTTTTTAGAGTTACACTATGAACAAACAGAGCACTGAAATACATGGCCTGAGAACAATAGTGCTCAGCCCCACCAGCCCGCTGGGTCACTCGCTGCTTGTTTGCTTCCACGCCTGATTTGCATAAGAGGCCTGGAAAAGTTGCAGAGACTGGGAATTAGCACAAATTGATCTTGGCTGCTAATTGACTCAGGCAAAAACTAAAGATGCACTGACCTGTTCAAATCAGACTTGAATTCAGGCCCCTGGATTCCTGCATCATCCAGCACTGAAGAATTAAACCCTGGCACAGTCCATCAGCTGCTGGGCCCTGGGATAAAAATAGACAGGCAGAAACAGGATCAGGTTTTAGCATAATCAGCTGAAACTGAAAAGGGTGGGAAAGAACCCTCCCTCTTATGGAAAATGCTTTCTTTTCAGATGTTTCAGGTCTTGCTGTAGGCGACAACATGGCAATCGAGCTCACCAAAAATGAGGGGCAAAACAAATCTTTCCCCAAAACCTTTTACTGCTCTAGACCCAAATACTTTTTTAAAGGTTGGAAAATACTCATTGTTGCATGTTTGTGTGCAGGTGTGTTCCATCAAGAGCAAGGAACACCATTTATTTCAGTGACTGGAACAAATGTGCCAGATGCAGACACAAT
>WEIT01015655.1:39381-70196 GCA_013389985.1 Dryoscopus gambensis | reverse complement strand
CATTTAACTTGGCTCACACAGGCTTGTGCACCTCTAGTTTGTCCATCATTTTAACACACTTAGTCACACCCTAGACCAGTATCTCAAATACAGATCCTGACACAGCTGCACTTGGCTGGTTTTGACTCATTTCTTCCATGCTAACAGAATGTACAATCAACTCTGATTAAGTGCCATTAAACTGCTTTTGCTGTGTTTTTTCAATTAATTGAAAAAGTTAATAAGAAAAAGGTAAGTTTCAGGGCAAAATAATGAAGAGAAAAGGAAACTGGACACTGATTCTAACACTGAATTTAATTTATGGAAGTGCTGACCTGTGACACCTTTTTAAAGACTATGTAATCATTAAGTGTGCTTCCCAGAGAAACTCGAGGACATACTAGCAGTTCATATAATAGGAGCTTTCCCTCAAAATTATATTAGTGAGAGGTGTCAGCAAAGTCTCCTGAGGCAATCTGAGTCAGTTTATCTTCTTTTAGATGAAAAAGAGCACTGTACATGTTTACATTCCTATTCGGTTGTTTAAAATGTCACAACTGATCTTCAGTCATTTTTTAAATGACTCCTTACATCACCAGTACGCTGAAAACTGTGTCTGACTACAAGGGTTTCTTAAACAGCTAAAATCAGTGCTATGAGATAAGGAGCTACACAACCTAGCAATTTTTAATGTCTATAGTAATTTGAATTGTAGGGAAGCACTTTCCCAGGAAACAAATAGAAAATTATGGAACCAATTCACATAAATGTCTTTTCAGTTTATACCTGTGCCTTCACAAGCTCCTCCTGGCCTCTACTCCCTTTGTTTGGTGCTTGGCATTTGGAAAAATGCCACAGATCAGGGCTGACTTTGACATTACCAGGGGCTTCCTGACACTCTTTCGAAAAATCACCCATGAATACCATGCTGTCATATTGCCAGATGTTTCTTCAGACTGCTTTTTCTTTCTCAAATAAGCTCTGAAAGCAGCACAGTCCATATGAGAGGAGAAGGCAGTGACGTCCATTTCCTCTTCTGCTTTTGTCTCCTGTTTTTAAGTCAGTATTTGACCTTTGTTGGGAGTTGATGCACTTTCCATAGGGAAATGCCACATGGAGGATTTTGGGTTTGCAGCTGCCAGAGTCTTCCTTTGAGAAGTACTGACAAAAGGTGCCTCTTGGTACAAGATGCAGTTGTTTCTTGCCCTCCTATGCAGTGTTCACTCTTAAAATCAAGGCATGAGGATCTGGCACATTTTAGGATTTGTGCTTCCCAAGGTTACTTGGAGGTTCCACAACAATGCAGCCAAGTCAGATGCATCATCTAATAGTTGAAAAATATGCAGGATATCTTGGAGCAAAGTTGGAGCAACAGTAGCCACACAAAATGAAAAGGAATTCAGCTATCCTAGAGTAATACAACTAGGGCTGTCTGAAATCTTTCTATGACCATGTTGGGGTGAAATCTGATGGCAAGCAGGTATTTTATAGCCACATGTTAATCTTCTTGAGCAGGATGAGTTATTAAATTAAATCCTTAAAATGAGCAGCTCTTTCATGTGCACTTATATTTTCCAGATGTTTGATACAGTCAAGATTATCCTGTCCATTTGCATGTGCTTGTTTCCTTTATTGTTATTTTTAGGAAATTCTTTAAAACATTATTATTCTAACATCTAAGATTGGAAAATATTTTTTATTTTAGTCTCATAGCATTTTCCCCATTATCTTTCTTAATCCTTATTTATATTATTTATAGTTTTGGAAGAGACCAGGATTTAATTTAAACTGATTAAGCAAGTAGGAATTTTGTCCTCAGTTTTGTCTCCAGTCATTTGAGGGAATCGGCAATATCAGTGATATTTATCTGTCATATTTAGCAGTATGGGTTTATAAAAATTACATCCATGCTAAAAATAAAGGCTGTGCCTCAACATAAACGATACCACTTCAAATGGTGATGTTTTCCAAGGCCCTTCCTCCTTGAGAGAATCAATGCTGCAGAAAGTCAATGCTGTGTGTTCAGCTCGTGGCCACTCCCTGCTGAGTCCATCCCTCAGTGATCCTGGCAACAAATGTGCACCTGGAGGTTCTGACCCTCGGCAGGAATTTCACTTCTAGAACATATTTTAAACTA
This sequence comes from Dryoscopus gambensis, assembly GCA_013389985.1. Taxonomy (NCBI): domain Eukaryota; kingdom Metazoa; phylum Chordata; class Aves; order Passeriformes; family Malaconotidae; genus Dryoscopus; species Dryoscopus gambensis. The sequence continues at coordinate 68,080 of WEIT01015655.1, read as the reverse complement.
AACTTCCAACTCTTGCCTACGATCTAATGGCAAGAGGTACCCTGCATCCCTTTCCTCTGCGAAAGGTTTGTTAGGACAACATCACTTTAGCTCCCAGAAGGAATACACACGGCTGCTCCTGCTATAGGATTGATGCTTTTCATGAATGTGTGGGCTGCAGCCTCCTGTGTATGGAACTGCATCCTTGACTTAGCAAATGTCTTAAAGCTGGCACAGATCTTGGAAAAAGATCATGAAAGTACTTCAGGATCTATCTGGGATGAGAGATGCCATATTACATTTGTGTTAGTACATGAAAATAATAATTCAGAGGAAGAAAATTAATAAAATCATAGAAAATGTATGCCAAAGGTCTGCTTGAAACAATACTCCAGCTTCTTTTATTAAGCATTGTCAAAAATGGCAGCATTAAAAAAAACCCAACTGGCTCCTTCCCAAGCTCCATGCCTTCTGGATTTCCTTAAAAATTCAGTCTTTACAGTTTCTGAATAATGCAACCATTGTAATTCAAGGACGCTTCCCTGCTGCTTTTGATTAATTTATTTTAACAACACAGAAAAAGTCTTCTGTAGCTCCTCTGGTAATATAAATCCCTGTTACAAAGGATTCTGTTGTCTCCACCTCTCTAATAAACTATAGTGTCAGGGGTTCAGAGCTAAATGGATGGCAATACAACTTAAACAATTCATCTCTGCTTATGTGTCTGAATTAATATCAGGGGTTTTTTCCCCTTCAACCTTTAACTAATTTATAACCCTATTCTTATCTTCCTATATAAGTAACAGATCCAGTGATACTTTAATTTGCATGCAATCACACATTTTACACTTTAAAAATTAATATCTTGAAAAGAATGTACCTATAGCCAGATATCTTAAAAAATCCCTGTAAAATAACTGTGCCTATCTGCCCAACTTTAAAAATCCCATTGTGAGTCTCATGACAAATGCAACTTTCCTTGCGGTACCAGCTACCGGAATCTGGTTCTTACCTGAGTTCCAGCTTTCATTAAAATTCAAATACATTTCTGGATATCCTGGATTGCAAAGTGATCCCACCCCCAAGGGGGAAAGCACCCCAAGTAATCCCAAGTTTTTAATGTTTTAATATTTTTTCATGTGGTACTAAAGAAACTGGTATTTGGTGGTTGCAGGGCTAATGGAATAAGCTTGGCCGGCCCACAGTCTGAGAACAAAATGCCCAGCGAGGACACTTCAATACCTGTTATGGTTTCTATGGACAGAAACTGAGTAGCACAACAAAGCTGCTATTAAAAAACCAGTGGTTTTCAGAGGTTACAGGGATTGTCACAGCAAATTACAGCATGCAGATATTTTCCCAAATCCTAAGAGCATGTGAATTCTCTAGCCTTCAAGCAGTATGATTCCTTTCAGGAATCACAGAGGACTTTAATAGAAATTGCTGTTAGCTTACTTATACAATTACATACTCCTGACCTGTTTTCATTTCACATAAATATTAAATACTCCTTTGTTTAAACTAATTTATTTAAAACTTTTAAATAAAAGGAAATCAAACCATTTTCAAGCTGTTTCTTACAGATTTCTGGTAAACTTGCTGCTCATTTGACATGTTGCATGTGTCGTTTCAACAATGCCCCTACGTGTGAGTGTATATACAGATGCTTTAGGCGAACATTAAACCATGTTCTATAGCTGGGACTGTTTTTGTAGTCCAAATAAAGTAGGTAGTGTTTTTATAACTATCAATTCTTGGGTTATGGAGAATGTCTTCAAATAGAAATAGAAAGAGGTTTATCTTTACAAACAGGTCTCATTCCCTTAAAAGGAAGTTGTTTCTTTTTTCTTCTGCTTCTTTGGAGAACTGACTACAAACTGGGAATGGTTATTGTATGACTCATTTGGGAAGAATAGCTACAGTGTAAAAAGTTCAGAAGGGATTTTAATAAAACCAAACCAAATTATCTTCTGTTTTGGGCATGATAAGGATAGTTTTAAAGAGCAAAATATTAAGTTTTTCAGACTGCTGTAAGTCAACCCAATACTGTTTTGAAGGGAGGGGGGAAACAGTCAGGAAATACAAAAACATTTTCCCCTAGTTTCAGTTCTACAGATAAGACAGAAATCCCCTTTCTTAAGAAAATTTTAATTTACTTTATTCTGGTCTGGCCTAGCCTGGCAGTGAGTTCCTGCATGCACCAGGGCAGATCACTGACTGCCAAAACCAGACATTGAGCTTGGAAATGATGCCTTACTCAGCTATGCACAGATAATGGGACTTTACTACTGCAGCCCACGTACTTCAGCTACTGGGAAATTCTCCCAAACCCCAACACTGTCAGAAAAACTGTTAAAAATTGTAAAATTATTTCAACAAAACAACATTAATACTCTGCACAGTAGAGACTGCAAATGCTACAAGTAAATATTATTGTGTTACTCCCTGCATTGCTTTCCCTGCAGTGCCATAAAGGATACAATAGTAAAGTTAGGACAGAAAAACTTGTTACTATTTATGATTCAGCATCCTTTCCTCATAGCCCTCATCTTAGTTTTTATAGTTTTATAAATGAAATCATGTCTTCAGCATGCCACTTACAGTTCTGCTTCTCTTTGTGCTGCAGCACTCAAGTATCTCGGCCTTCAGGGGGAAAAACTGGGGTTATGTCTCATAAAGCAAAGTTTTAACAGGGTTTGTGTTCATCTCAGAAATATGCATTGAAAAAGTGCAGGCTAGCTGATGCAGTAGCTGGGTGAGGGATGCTGACTGTTCAGCAAGTGTTCCATGCAAAACATGGAAAAATGCAAATTTTTTTCAAGTTCAGCACTAGCTATTTGCATATTGCTAATCTAGGAAGAGAATTTGATAAGATTTTTATTTTCTTTCTCCTTAGTGTATGTACACTGTAAAGGAATTTGCTGCATTTGTCCCTTGAAGTCAAGGCACATTCCCTGAAATTTCAGACTATTATATGGCTTTGGGTTTGAAAGTTCATGTCCAATGTTGGCCATTTATATAAAGTTTCCCAAAGTGCTAGTAGCATCTTTTTTATTATTTTCTCATGCTTGAAGCACTATGAAACTTTTCCCTGAGTGTTTCTCCTACGATTGCTCCAACTGAGGCTGAAGTTAATAGAAAGTGACCAAGTGAGTTTCACATTTGGAAAGCAAAAACACAACTGTATTTTGGCAAGACTGTTGGTGTATCTGAACTCCCATTTCTAAAAATTTTACAGGAAAATGCGGAACATTTCAAATTTCCATGAGGCTAACTGCATTTGAATCTTCTGAATATATCTAGAGTGTCCTGTAGTCTTCAAAGCTAAGTTTTAAAAGAAAAGTGCTTCAAAGACCTCTCCACCCCACTTCCAACTTGCTCATGTTGGACCATCTGGGAATGTCCTGGCCAAAGAAAGTTCATGGATGTGTCACAAGCACTCAGTTTTCTGCAAACCCAGTAGTGATAACTCTATGTTTTAGAGTCTAGCCTAGGCTTTACTGCAGAGCTCAGACATGCACTGCTGATGCTTTATGAGGTACATTTGATGATGAGAGATCTACAGGCACAGCCATAATTTACCACTGCAGTAGACTGTGGAGAGACAAAATATAGAATTTGGATATTTTAATGGATTTTAAAAACATATATTTTGTAGATCTCACACGTAAAAAAAAGGTGTGGGTGAAACTGTTGTTGCTGCTGCTACTGGCCCAAAGTGCTGTTCATTGTGGGGACTCACAAGGTTGCTGTTTGGGAGGGGTGATCAAGGGTCCTGCTGCTGGGAACTGGAGGCCAGCTGGGACAGGAGGCTCCTCCTTGACAATAGTCTGGATAGTGCTCTGCTTGATAATGAGGGGAGTGATGTTTCAACAGAGTGCAAAAGGGAGCCTGTGCCTCTTTGAAAGGCCTACCCCAGACCTGGTTTCCAGGGAGCTGCAGGAGGGAGAAGGCTGGCAGCAGACAGGGAAATAATTCAGCTGAATTCAATTAGAGTGCATCAGTAGAACTAAGTGAACTATTAAAATAAACAGTTTCCCTGAATCAGAAAGGGTTATGACCACAGAAATTGGAGCCTTTACAGATTTCTTTATACCATATTGAGCTATTAATGCTTTCTAACAGCAGCCACTGCATTGCGCGGTTGCAAACGTGTTGAGGACATGCTTGTGTTTAGGGCTGCACACGTGGCAGGGACCCACCTTGGCCCCTCTGCCACTGGTCATTTTTCAGGATCCACAGCAGGCAGAGATGCAGCAAGGTTCCTTTCCCCACAGAGACTGAGCAGCTGCTGCCTTGGTTTGTGCATCAAAGGGAACCAGAAGGAACAGCGTGAGAGAACAGGACTGTGAGCAACCCCTTCCTTCCCCTCTGCTGAGGACTCCTGCTGAACACCTGCAAAGAGGGCAATGGTTCCTCTGGTAGAATGACTCCAGATTTTTCAAATATCCTGATCAAACCACTGGCCAGGATATAACCCTAATCGAGTAGAGATAACCCAACACTTTACTAATGCCTTTGGATATCCTGGATCAATTTTCCTCTAAGTGCTACCTAATTGATTTAATGAGAGAGATTTTCCTGGTTTAAAACAAAGCATCCTGAGTATTTCCTGGACTATAGATTTAATTTGTTTGGCACTGGTAAAGGTATTCATCAGCAAGCAAACGCCTAATTTTAATTTATAACAGCCATTGCACTTTACACTAAAGCCAGAGATTTAGGAAGAAACTGGGTGTGAGAAAGTACTGCTTGCAATTTGGACAAGTGGGTCCTTTGAGCAATATAGGAGTACGTTTCCCTCCTGCTTAGACTTCCTTGATAGCAGCTTTTGCAGATAGTTAAGTCTAAGTGAAACATCACAGTGAAAAAAAGTAATAATACACTTTAATAGCTATGAGAAGAGCATATACAGCAAGAGATTTCTGGGTCATATATTCAGGGGAATAATACAATGTCCAGCAGAGACAACAGAAATACTTACTGGTGTTGAATAAAGAAGTACCTTGGCTTTTAGGTGGTATTTTGGAATTACAATTTCCTGCCTAAAAGAGGAAAAGAATAATGAGGATAAACACAAGTTAACAACGAGAAATAAAGGAAACAAGCTTATCAAAGATAATAGGGCAGGAAGCAGCATTCATTTTGAATATGAAAAAAGGACCCCAAAGAAAGTGTAGTGGTAGTCCATAAAAATGTTACCTCAAACTGCTCTGGAATTTGCAGTTGAGCTCCCATTTCCTTCAAAGGTTCAAAATGACAAGTTTCTGCGAAGAAGGGCTCTCAAAGTTTGTGAGGGGCCAACGGTTTAGTTCCTATTTTTCCCACTGCAAAGCAAACGACTGACAGAGGTCAAGCATACAATTTGAAAGTTAAGTCCTTTCCCTGAGTCCCTTTCCTGTTGCTGCCTCCCCTTAGTGCTCCTCTCTCTTGGTTTCTGAGCTCTCCTGTGCATTAGTTGGCAGCCTCAGCTCGTGGAACCGCAAGTTTACACCTAACACCACCAGAACTCCAACTTGGTGTATTTTAAAAGCCTAAATTTAAACCAGCCCTTATGGAAGAAAACTTAACAGATATTTTTGCTGGAGGAAAGTCTCCACGCTCACAATATAAAATATCTTTTGCCTGCTTTTTTGCACTCAGAAGCAGAAACCCAGATTGTTTGAAAGATTTTTTTTTTTCTCCAAGTAATACCTTTTTAGGTTATGGACCAGTGGTGCTGACAAATATCCAACTCTTGCCAGGAGCTGAACTACTAAATGTCAATCTAGACCATTTTTGACAGTACACATGCAAGATAGGGCCAGAGCTGTAAAACAACATTTTTAGCATGCTGCTTAGAATATCTAAAATCAAAACTGCAAGAGAACGCATAGGGAGAAGCAAACCCTCTTCTATAACTGCAATAATTACTTCTGAATGAAAATAGCCTGATGCACAGAACAAGAGTGACAACAGGTTCTATTAATCAAAGTGTACTCTCAAAGAGCTAAAGATGGAGTGCAAACCAAAAAGTCAGAAATATTACTCAAACTTCCTGGCTTGACCCATTTTAAACTCCTGCAATGTGGGTGAGAAGTCTGTAATATTTTGTGCTTATGTATTTTGAGGCATTTGGATGCCAGGACCAAAATCTTAGCATGGGCCCAAAACTGCTCCAGCAAATTCATTTTAGAAACATGTTTAGTTTTCATATTGATGTGATCAGCAGAACTGATTTATTTATTGCAGCCATACTGAAGGGCTCCATTGGAAGAGCTGGTTCCAGTAATTACTGCGGCAGTTACAAAGAGCTGATGAGGGGCTGGGATGAGTTATGAATCCACACAGAATAGTCCCACTTCGCAGGCCAGGGCCTAAACTTGTGAGTCAGAGTTTTTTCTGGAAATAGTTATGACTTGGGTTTCCAGCTACTGCTCTTATCTGCAAACCTGCCTTTTATCACATCTGAGTTGTTACGTGGATCAGTTCTGAGCACATTTTGTAGTCAAAGCCTCATCTAATGTCTCGCTGTTCCTCATCCCTCCACAGGCTCCAACAGCCATAGTGCACTCCTCTGATTTCCTTTTGCACAGAGACATGAGCACACAACTTCCACCCTTGAATTATCCACTTCTAAATTACCTTTGTTTAAAAAGCTGTCTTCAAACACCTTGCATTGCTTAGTCTAACCTAACTCCTAAACTGGGCCCTATTTTCTTCTCCTCTCCCCTTGGTTTTCTGGTCCTTTTCCTCTATATCCTTCCACATAGATCAACTACATCAACTCTAACATCAGCTGGGATGTTAGGGTCATCTTTTTGGTCATTTCTACCAAGGGAAACATCTCCACCGTGCTTCCCTCTGTTTAATGGCATTTACACATCTTTCCTGACATTTCCCATTCCTTCATCTGTCAGGTGTTTTAAGGAAAGGAACTCAACAGGCATGTTTGAAAGAAACCATTCCAGATGAAGGTACTGGGAAGCCCTGGTACGTGATGGATACAACAGTTCAGTCTGGGATTGTGGGGGTTATCAAACAGGGAAGAGCAGGAACCTAAATGTATTAACTGCTTCACTACAAACACTGTGTGCACAAGAAGATGTAAATGATGATGACAGTAGATTAAACTTGGTTCACAAGCCTTCAAACGCACTCAGTAAGACATCCTTTTTCATTTATGCAGCTGAGCAAATTTACTTCAACCAGCAGGTGGGGCGTCTAAGAAAACTCTTTGGACTGTAGAACAAGAACACATCTGTACAGCTGAGACAGCTTTGAAGATATGCCAAATTTACTTGGAGTTTTTGGTCTTTCAGTAACGTTGAGGCTCTTCTAGAAAAATCCTAATATTACTTCTGCTCCTCACACCAAAAATAAACCCCAAATGAAAACAGCATCAGGGACCGTCATGTAAGAACTTTTACGGCCCAATAGATAAAGCGTCATGAAAGAGAATAGTATACAAATTAAAAATTGATAGTTTACATATTATGCATTCAAACAACCATCAGCCAAAATATCTTTGAAAGTGTTGATATGAAATACAAAAGTTGCCAATTCCCAGCAAAAATCACCTATAGATGCTTGCAAATAGCAACATCCAATTACAGTATACTTCAGTATTTAACTGGGCTTGGCAGGCAGAAGGAAAAACAAAAATATACTCACATTCTGGCAACCTACTACACACTGAATTTTAGAGCATTAGGCTATGTAACCATCTATGTCCTATTTAGGAAATTTTTTTTGTCTAGATTTCTTTGTTTGGGTCCGATAATGTAACTGCAAGCTGATCCAAAATGACAATAAGCTTCATTCCAAGTGCAGTAGGAGAACACAGACACAGATGCTGCTTCACTGCTTGTCCATAAGGAGGATTGCAAAGGATCTGTTAGGCTCCTAAAGGAGGAAGTCTGTTGCTATCACCTTTCAGGCTGGTGAAAATTATTCTGGTAAAACCAGAATTTGCTAGTATTGCTGATTTGCTATATTTGTGTGCAAAATACTAAGGTACATTAATTTCAAGACAGCGTATCAAACTCTCATACAACATAAATGTTGTAAGCATGAAGCTTGGAAAGACTCACTTGTATTCAGTGTTCTGGGGGGAAAAAAATAACAGTTCCTCCTGCACAGCTAAATCCAGAAGGCAGGAGACTGCAGGTGTGCTCTGCAGTGTTTTATGGGCTTGTATCGAGAACATGATGCTGCCCAGTACAAGTTAGGCCCACACCACGCCATTCCTCAACAGTGGGCATGGTAGCTCCCTTACTTAATAAGTGGAAAGCAGTAAGTGGTAACCCTGGGAAGGTGTTTCCTATTTTCATTCTTTTTTCTCTGTCCCTTGCATTACATAAATCGAAATTTTCAATTTAAGATTACTAGAGATTCAGATTCAAATGAGCCTAAATGTGCAATTATCTTATGGCCACATCTGGAGAATTGCTTTGCCTCCTCCTTTTTCTGATCGCCCTTCATCATTAAATTTTTTGTGTGGAGAGAGGTACCTGGAAACTTCAGGCTTCCAGTTCTCTGTTCAAACTTGCTTTTGAATCTCTGAAGGATGCAAGGGGTAAAGCACACTGGAATTTCTTTACGAAGCCCTACTGGTAGCTGTGCTGTTAGATCTCCCGTGGCCACGGTGGGGGAGACGGCTCCAGCCCTGCAGAGCCATCCGACAATCCTCTTTCCTACATAACTGGACACGGTAGCCATTGGTGCAACATCACACGGAGGGCTGTCATATGTTCTGGCAGTCTTGTCTTTGAGCTTCTTCTCCTTCGATGAGTTCAGTTTTTCAATCCTAACACGAATTTGATATGATTTTTGGCCAAAAAACAAGGCTAGTTCTGTGCCAGAAAAACCCAGGATAAATGTGTCAGTACCTATTTTCATCTGCTTATTTAAGTCTTCCAGAACAACATTTAAGTCCTTCTCCCCATCCAGAACTATGCCTACCTTGAATGGTTTGTTTTTTTGTGCTCAGGATAGCTAGGCAACAAGGGAACGAGTACCCGTGACCCAGTAAAACTGCATTGTATTAAGCTGTCTGGGTCCAGCTCTTTTTAGTGTCGATTAAATCAAATGCAAAATCTACACCACAGCCATGGAGCTGTGGGTTTCTAATGTTATCTTCATCTCTTTTTTCAAAAAATTAATACTGCTACTACCCAGCATCACTGACACAAACAACTGTAGCTTTAACTTCTGATCCAAATCCTGCAGACGCTTGGCACACTGAATTCATATATGCCTTTTTACCATCAGCTGAAGATGCAGTTTTGATTAATCTTTACCTACTCCCCATCTGAGTGCATAGAGAGCAACGCATCGTGACCTCTGAGACACCTAAAATAAGCTCTTGCCAGAGGAAGTGTGTGGTACCTGGTGAGCTGACCAGCCAGCAGAAGCAAGGAGGATGCTGCAGCCAGTTGTGGGAGCAGGGTGAAGTGGATATAACAGAGAACAAATCTGGCCAATTTTTTCAAGCATGGCTTGGCCTCAGAACTGCTCAGAATCATTACTGTATAATATATTAGATGTGCTTGAACAAGTTAAATTTCTCGTTTTCTTGGACAATGAAACAATATTCCTTCTTTTCTGTACTATAAATCACTGTAAAATACAAATTGAGATATCCTGTTGATATGTGGGTTTTCTTTCTGGTTTTGTTTGGTTTGGTTGTTATGCCTGGTTTCTAACAAAGCATAACTTTCAGTCCACATTCATGTCAGCAATGGCCTTATTTGAAACAGCAGTTCTTCTCAAGGTGCCTCGCAGGGTGATGACCCTTAATTCCAGGCATCCCAGCTTTGATTAAAACCACATGAAACAAGTTCATCTTTGTAACCGTGCACTAGTGGATCGCCTGCTTTCCTCAAACACACAAAAAGCCTGTATTAAGACTATCCTAACTCATCTTTATGTTGGTCACATTTTCTTAAACCTTGTCTGTCTCTCAGAGTTTGAGCTCCAAACAATTATTACACTCACAAGCATTCCTCCTGAATGAGGAGCAGAGTCATTTTCATTTTAAATCCAAGAACAAAACCACCTTTTACTATAAGATAAGATTTCCTGCTCTTTCCTTCTACAGAAGTAAATTGTCCATTATCTTCCCTAGGGTTATAAGAAGATGAAATCATGTACTTCGAGTCAGTGGCTATTCCTGTCCCTCCCAAAAGTAGCTGGCTAGAATGGAGAGGAGAAGGAAAAGACAGCAACATAAGAATGCAAGAGCAAAACCACAAAGCTCTTTGGGGAGTTGAAAATTTTAAAAAAGTGTAAAAAAGGAGGGAGAACACAACTGCCACCACCAGTAACTGCAAAATTCTTAAAGAGGAGCTGTGAGGAACTGCTATGGTTTTATTGCCCATTTTAAGACAAGATCGACAAATATGATACAGGGCTTTTCAACATAAGCCAAATTATAGCCATATTCACATTATCACACAGGGCATCTAAACCCAACAAAGATCACCCTTTCTGAATTCTCTTTCCCTGTGAGCAATCACTACCTTCACTACCGCTGTTTTCTTTTCACTTAGAGGTCTGAAGAAATCTTGTTGGTTTGACCCCTGTCTTTCTCTCTCAGGCTTTCACAGAGGGTTAATGAAAAGCTGGTAAGATCTTTAATGATCTTAAGATCTTAAATGATCTGATAGTTTTGTGAGTCCTATTTAAATACCCACACCTTTTTTTTTCATTCTAAAGCAGCTGCTCTGATCATACAGGTCTTGTATCAACTCAAGTTTTTGAAATTGCACTGGAGATGCCTCAGTCCAATCAGACGCTTGTGGAAATTGATTAATAATGACAGCTTTGCTGCTCATATCCACATAAACATCTTTTTATCCATCTTTCCTCTTCCTGGAGAAAGAAAAGGTGCCACCTAGAGCTTAACAGGTAAATAAATCAAGCATTTCTAGAGTGTTAGCAGATCCCCAACTCCATCATCACTGTTCAACACTTCCAAGAAGAATCCAGAGTGTAAGAGATATGAAATACTGTGTGAGTGATTCTCCAATATGATAATATCTAATTTCTAAAATCTAGTTCTTGTTTCTGGCTTCTGGTAGGCAAACTAATGCTGATTGCTTTTTTTTTCTGAGAGCACCATAGAGTGTTATGTGCTTTTCTGACTTTCACAGCGTACCCATCGCAATAATAAGCCATTTCTAAACCAGTGTAGATTAATTTCAGCACACAGAGTAAAATCGCATGCTCTGAATATATTAAGCACGGACACAGGAATTATCTTAAGCACCTGCTCGCAAAAGTTATAAAAGTTTTCTTTAAAGAAGGAAATGCAGACAGAAGATTCAATTGATAAAACACCAACCAAAACAGAGACTTTCTGATTTACCTTCTGTCCATAGGTGTGTCAATGTTTTCTCAAGGTTGTGAAGTACTAATTATCCCCAAGGCTAAAGGCAAATTCATCGTATAATAAATCCTAAGCATAAAGCAGCCACTACAGGTAAAATACTTTGTGTAAAATCAGTTGATCCTCTACTAGTTCAAATTCTGGCTGCAGAAATACTTCTGTTCATTGAATTATGAGACAGAAACCCCTTATGAGCGCCAGAAAGCAATTCGGTCTTACTAATTTTCCATCAGAACTTGTAATCTTGCCTAAACATTAAATTCCAGATTTAAAAAAAAAGTTAAAAGCACTTTAAAAACATAAAAGTAATATAATACTGTTTTTTAAATTGTGGTTTCACTTTCTGTAGGAAGCAAATGTTCCTGTGGGGATCACCTGAAGGAGTGCCAAATATCCATAATAGACTTCAGTACTGCATTTCATATGCAGTATGCAAACCTCTTCACAAATAAGCAAGCTAGGAGAAGCTTAGTTCAGTTTCGCATAAGCATGAAATTGCTTTGTCACTTCTTCAGTTTTCATGTGGAACCAAGTGAAACAGAGCAATTTTAATTGAATTTTGCAAGGAGATTTGTATTAGTTCATTTTAATTTAATTATCAAGCATCTAGGCTGTTTACATGGACATACCCAGAGAAGGCAAAATTTAAATTTTCACAGCCGTGCTTGTGACTTTGAAATGCAAAGCTATAAAAACCGCATACTTAAGAGTTTATAATTAAATGAAGGACAAGTGTCATCTCTGCCTTCCTCTTTTAAACAGGTGTAAAAAATGAAGCTAATTTATCACAATATTTGATTTCTTAACCATTAGGATCAGTTATGCTTATAGAAAAAGCATCTTTGCACAAGTTATACGTAGAGCAATTATAAAATGTGCAGACAACAATGTATGTGCTTGTAATCTGGAGACATAAATAAGCCACCAACAAAATATGGAGCACTATGCTGTAATGTAATGAGGGACAAGGTTTCTCAAAAAGTCTTGGAAGATGTGCTTTTCAGATCTTTCGGGAGTGAACCTATAACTCATAAACACTGATTCCTGTCTACTCTCTCAGCCAGAAGTGGCGCATGACATGCACCAACAATAGTCATAACCCAGCAGAGTGCTCAAGCACATAATTTGTGTAAGTATAAAAGCATTAATTTACACAAGAGCGATCTGCTTAGGCTCAGATTAATGCTGATACAGCTGGCTGAACCACAGCACACAGAACTGTTACACAGTTACAATCCTGCAACGAAACATCAAATAGAGCCAATAGAAGTAAAAATTTCTTTGTGAGGTTGCTATTGCCATAAAACTGGAGGTTTTCATTTGCCCATATGAGACTCCACAAACTAATGCCGGTGCTGTTTGCTGTACTGGCCCTAAGAGAAAATCCTCTCAGCATCTAAAACACACAGATCTTTCTTTCCTTTTGCAAGAGAATTGTAATTTGAGTTCTATTTTCAATCTGCTAAAGCCATTTCAAGTGTCAAACGTCTGTCTGTACTAAAGAACAGGACAGAATAGAAAGTACACAGCAGCCTCACACAGACCATTGGGGAAATGCTGAGTCCCAGTGACAACAACAATGGAAAAAGTCGGTTTCTGCAGCTAAAACCTGGAGCCAGACAGGTGCAGATGCTGTGTTTCCGCTGCCATGGGTTCAGGTATCCATTTGTAGGATTTAGAAATGTAGATGTGGAAAAATAGTTATGCCAGCAAAAGTTTTTGTGTAGACATAGTCCAAACTGAATAAATCAAGTGCCTGGAGACTCTGTGTTCAGAGAGCTGGCACTCATCTTCTCCCATCTTCTAGAACACACGTAGACATGATTGTTTTCTTTGTTCGTTTCTAGGAGACACAGGTTGAATAATTAAAAAAAGAAGATATCATGTTGAATATGCAGAGATAACAAGATATCTTGGTGTTTCAGCTTAGCACAGCCTGGTTTTTTGTTAGCGGGGGAATGAATATATCCACATAAAATATAAACATGGAAAAAGAGGATAGTAGAGCTGAATGAAGAAATTTTTAGCAGCAGGAGACTTTAGTGTGTAGGTAAAAATATACAATGATAAAATGGTAGGAGCCAATAACCTTAGTCTTGCACAGAGAAAAAAAAAGATAAAAAGCCCGAGTCTTGTTAAACTTTCAAAGTGTAATATAGATGTAAAGCATAAAAATTACTGCCCTAATCTTATACGTGTATCACTTTCTACAGAGTTCAGGCAGTGCCTTTACATCAAAGAGAGCTGGAAGGAAGCCTGGTCTGGCAGCCTGGTGTCTGGCTGAGCCTTAGTCCCCTGTGGGTTTATACAAGAGCTACAGCCCAGAGCTGGGCTGGCACGGTCTGGTTGCCAATCATCAGTTTATCTTTTAGGGCAGCGATGATGGAAACTCAGGGGCTGGCCTTGAGCAGCTCAGAAGTTCCTTGCACACACAACCTGTCAAGCACTGCTGAGGATGGAAACCCAGACGATCCTTCCAGAGGATCTTGCACCGCTGATGTTTCCAATGCTGAGCACCAGAAGGGCAGAGTTACAGAGGAAGATGCATGCAGCAAGTAACCCTGACTGCAGTTGTTTTAGCATAGAAAATTGTCAGGAGGGAAGCTAGCACAAACGTTTAGAAAGAAGAGTTTATAGTCTCTAAATGGAATGTGAAACTGCTGTATAAGGGGTGGATTCTGTTCCAACTGTAGCCATTGCAAGATCTCCCCCATACTGTATGTCTATTCATATCTGATTTATCTGGAGAGAAAAAAATATTAAGAAAAAAAACCCCCCAAAACTGCTAGTGAGCTAATGAGGACTTTTGTACAGAATGACTTTAAAGTTTTCCAACTTGCCTCACTCTTTAACATGATTTATGGATTCCCCTGCTATTTGGCTTCAGTACACCACAAGGAACTAGGCTTCCAAACTAACTGGATCCCATTTATTTGTGGCATACTTAGGCAACAGTTTCCCGAGGATCCCCTTTCCTTGTTCAATCTTCCATTTCCCTAAACCTGGTCCACACACTACTGAGATGCATTCAGTACAATTTTCTTACTGAAAGAACACATTTCTTTTATCAGTTTTCATAACTACATTCACCTTTTTGTGGAGAATATTAAGGATAGTAAACAGTAAGTCCCCCTCTCTCACAGCAGAATATGACCAATTTTGATTGGAATTAGTATGTATTTTTCTAGCCAGCTTTGGAAGAATCAGCACTGAGTCAGGTCCAATTACAAGCAGATTTGTTGGAAGCATTTTCTTTTCAGCAAGAGCATTAGTCATCTGAAAATGTGTGTGGGTGTCCATGCACTTATATTTTTCTATACTTTGTAAAGGAACTCTCCCTGATAGCTTAAAGCTGCAATAAGCAGGCAAAAATGTCAATAAATATCTCTATCATCAGGGTAAATCAGCTATTTGAGACCAGGGAGATATCAGTGTTTTCCCTGATAATTACATGGGATGGGCAGCACTGCTGAGACCGTCCACTGTAATTATAGAACATTAAAGTATGTGTTCAATAGTTATATCTCTTTACTTTAAGAACACATCACAAAAGAAGATATTTGAGGGCAAGATACAGTCTGAAGAAAAAATAACTCACTTTGCTCAATAAAAAAACCCAACAATCCAAGCTGTTTAAAACAGTGAATAAAGGTTCACCTAAAAGGTGATAGGCGCAGTTTGTGGAAAAAGGAGTAATTGTAAAAATGATCTCTTAAATATGTTTTATTTTGAGAGTTCAGGATATGAGGAAATTCATATTAATAACATCCTTTTTAAAAAAACAAGAAAAGATACAGACCATGAGGCACATGGGATTGCCGTGACTCTAAGTTTATATTTTAGGATAATGCTTTCCAAAGACTCTTTGAACATTTCTTTGCTTGGCTTTTGTACAGTAAGTATGCTGTGAGATTTCAGCTGACCTTTAGCTTTTGGAAATCCCTGAGTCTGTGCTTGCAGAACAAGCCTGCACATTTCAGCTAAACAGAAGAAGGAAAAACAGTGAGGAATGTTTTGTTATGGGACAGACTAATTTCTTTTGAACAAAGGAAACACTGCTGATTCAACAAAATATAGCTAAAGATGTGTTAAGTGGAAAGTAGGAGAAATGTTTGATCTGGCAAGCAAAATTTAAGTAAGGGGACATTTTTCTACAGATGGTTGACAATGGTTGCCATTACATGGGTAAGTGTAATAGGGTAAGTGGGGTAAGTGGAAAGAAATTTCTTTTGCCCTGCCTTCTCTTGGGTTTCTTCATTGTATACAACCTCTAGAACAAATGCTTTTTCCAGCTGCATGTCAAATCCAGCATATTATCCTTTATGAGGGAATGGAGTAGACAGTCTCATTTACTCAATGGGTGCAATCTACTGTGGAGAAGCACATAACGTGCAAGGAAACTGCCCACAGGATCATCATCATCATCGTGGTTGCCAAGCTCCCTGCTGGAACTGCCCTTGCAACTCGTCCCTCTCAGGCTGTACTGTGAGATAGAAAGGGGTAACGCAAAGGTAATGCCCTTTGATCATCTCCTTATCTGCAGGGAGATGTGTACCAATGCCCTAATCAATATTCAAATCCTCTAAGCTGCTTCTTAGGAAAAAAAAACTCAAACCACAGCTAAAAGTTGTTTTATTAAGAGTGAGCAACCTCAATCCTCTTTTTGCGTTCTCACAAGTCTACTTAAAACATTACTAAAATTAGTATTTTGTCCTTTTTTAATTCATTACAACTCAAATAGCTTAGGCTGAGATAATGCCAGTGGTTTCCAGACTCGCTTTTCCCAGTAGACAGCTTTAAGGGACTTTTACACTGGGAAATAAAACTAATGTCTTGTTTGTTCTCATTTCTGACTGAGGACAGCAGAGTTCCAAAAGAAATACAAGAGTTATTTGTTTATGTTAAGATAAAGCCCTGATGTAAGATGTCATCTCATTTATGATTTCTCCCATAAATTTAGTACACTCAGAACCAGATGCTTCTTATTGAGAGTGATTAATTGTAAGAAAACTTCTTAATATCTGGGTTTAAGGTTTCTCACTTCATTTCATGTGAGTGTGAAAACAGACAGGAATGAGGTGCAGAGAGCAAATATTGTTCCAAAAGAAAATGGAATAATTTTTCACTTTACAACCTGCAGTACTCTCACTCTTCTAAGCACAATACTTTAGGGTAGTCAAAACGGGTTTGAACTTCTCATATTTCCTTTTGACATTACCAAAATAATTTATAATTAAAAATCATTGGTGCTTTGAATGGAAAAGTTGAGTTACAGAAAAATAAGAAGCAGGCATATAGAGAAGTCTGAGGGCCCTAACAGTAACGGAAATAGCAAGCTCCTGTGCTTGTGTGTGTCTATGTTCAACTTAGTTGATGATTCTTCATCTTCCTTAGCATGCAAATTTGAGCAGGTGAACCATATGCATCTCCATAGAGCATTGTATGCTTCCAGGTATTCCCTCTTTTTGTAATGTACCATAAAGCAAGAAATAATTCAGAATAATCATCAAGCAAGGGGATTCTCTGATAAGAATAGGTTAAATAGGGTCTTCTGAAGGTGGCGTCACTGAATGCAAAGCTACTATAATGCCCAGAGGGAGAGAAGAAATGGTTGAGAAAGGAAATAAAAAATGAAAACCAAACCACTGTCAGAATTGGACAGAAAACAGAATTTCCATTCCACTACTTTTTTGAGGTGTATCTTCAAGTATAAGAAGTTTCAGTTTATATGAATCATGTTTGGGACTGCTGCTGTCTTTGTAATGACAACTGACACAATTAAGCCAACTTCCTCTAAGTAAGCTAGTCATCAAAGTAACATTGATTTTTGCTTTATTGCAAGAGATTTTGAGAAAACGTTTTAACAACAAATATCTGTCTGGACTACAAGCAAGTATTAAAAGACAAGTGAGTGATGCCCTATAAGAATGTATCTTGCATATTGCAAACTTTTGTTGTTATATGTTATGCTTCTTCTAAATACATAGATCCTGTTCCCCTTCCCTTAAGGAAAATCTGGAGAGTAGATCTGGATGAAGCATAAATCTCTACATTAGTCATAATTAATTGTAGGGAAAGAATTTATCGTTTCATGGTCCGCACGTATCTCTATATACCTGAGGGGCAGTACATAACATTCCCGTATTTATTGCTCAGAGCTGAAGCTATAGTTTATTCATATCCAGCAACTCTCTACAAGTCATTAGTCTTTGAGAGAATCTCCTGCCATGTTGGTGCTTGACAGTCTGAATAGGAAGCCAGCACAGCTGTTGTGACACAGTGCTCAGAGGAAGTCTGGATGCTGCAATTGATTGAGAGAATAGACAGCAGTGCTAAATCCAGTAGTTAATTTCCTTACGTTACCCATGCCAGGGATTGTTTGGGTTTCTTACATCTCACTGCCTAAACACAGTAAACAAGAAAAGACTTCCCAGAAGTTTTTTGTGTGTGTGCCTGTTCTCTCCTCAATATTTCAGTCTTGAGCTGCTCTTTCAGCCTCTTCAATATAGATGGCTCATAATGAAGTATTCTCCAAATGCAAGGTGAACAAGCATCTGCAGGGGATTAGGGTGATGTCAAAGTCATTCCAGATTCTCCATATTAGATATGAACTTGGAAGGAAAGGAAGCACTTGTTCACTGAATCATCCAGACACTTAACTCATCTTAGCAATACTTTGGAAGGTAGTTACACTCCAATAGCAAAAGTGATCCGAAATCCGTTTTGCTAGATGAGTCCAGGTGAAAGGCCTGATAAAGGCACTGGGAGCTATAGGAGTCTTATTTTCCATAACCAGACCTTGTTAGAGTCACCAACAAGTGGAGTAACCTTTTCTGCTAGATGATTGCAAAAGATGATTGCAGAATCCTCTCTAGCACAGACTGTAACTTCCTGCATTGACCCCAAAAGAATGGGAGAGATCATACAATACACTCTCTTCTGTGGCTGCTGCCCTCTCGTGTAGTCAGCCTGGACCTTACGGAGTCTCAATTCTGTACTAAGTTATTCTAGAAAGGAATGCATTTCTCTTCTGTTATGCTATTTCTTTTCAGACACAGAGGTAAAGTGGCTCTGCGTTTTCAAGTATTCATGTTGCAGGCACTCTCAAAAATATGTCTAAGATGAACCAAAGCTGTTTAGGGCGCAATTCAAGACATGTTTGCGTGGGCCTTTTTGGTTACTGTGGCAACTACACGTTCAGTCAGGTCCTGTAGCCTGGGCTCCTGGCTGGTGTTCCCCCTTTCCCATAAGATTATTTAGGTGGTTGCTAGCATTGAGCAGAGATGTGTGGGGCTGCTTGAGCCTTGAGAGGTTGCTTCACTGATCGGAGCTGAAACCACCTCATATCTACCAGCTACACTAAAGACCTCTTGCAATGGGGCTTTGCCAAAACCTCAGTCACCATAAATCAGGACTTATGGCCCGAGTAAAACTTTACTCAAGAACCACTAAAACCAGCTTCTAGCCCAGAGGATTAAACGAGCATAGGCAATTCCTGACAGAAATTTGCTTAAACTCTTCTAAAATCCTTCAGTGAAGGAATATCCAGGACTCCTAACTTAACAAAATCTTTCATTGCCCTCAGAAATACTGAATATATAAGCTTAAATTTTCTTCACTCCGAAGTTGATTTCTTGCCTACAAACAAGAACCAACAATTTTACTGTCTTCTTTATAAGTTTCCTGCTTGTGAAGAGGTTAAGTCCACCTTCCCATCACTATACTTGTTTTTGTGGGGTTTTTTTTTCCAAAAGAGAAAGACTGAATACAGTAAATTCCCTCCCAGCTTCCTCATAGGTCATGCTTTCTAGCTCTTTGAGCATAGTTACTGATCTACTTTGGACCCTTTCCAATTTGCCGACATCGTTCTGGACTCGACAGGATACTCACAGCGCCAAGTAAAGATGAATAATTACCTCCCATGTCCTGCAGATTGAGCTGTCCTATTATATGGCCCAGGATCACATCTCCCTCTTTTCCTAAGGAAAAAACCCAACAGACAACATAAAACCCTACCACCTACCTCCTGCCCCAGGCTTCCCTGATTTACTTTAGAACCACACTAAAAACCCCTCAGAACCTCTGTAGCTGAACTGGCATCCACAAGACACTTCTTGGTTTATAAATTCCATTTTCCAAGTGAAACAGTTTGTGTTACTCTAACGAATTGCAAAAATCCACTTTTTGTCTTGCCAGATCATTTTGAATGTGGCTCTTTTACAATGCCAACAATCATACCTTGTGGGCTCTCATTAGTCAATTAAATGCATATACTCTTGCTTCAGTGAGGGATTAATGAAAAGAAGCAATAAAAGGGCATCCTTTACATAAGTATCTAACACTGCTTGGACATGGAATTTAACTTTTTTTTTTTTTAAATACCATTTTCCAAAGGATCTAACCCTGCAAAGTCAGAAAAGAATGATAAATGCCTTCAAAGACTTGTAAGGAAATTCCTTCCCTGGTATCTATGAGTACAACATTAGTAGTTTTCTAATCAAAGATAGAATCTTCTGGCAATAAAGTGTGGTATGCTTTGTGTAAGGAAATACAGAAACTCACAGGAGATCTGTCACTCATGATAACAGCCAATTTTCAGTCCCATGGGGATATTTTCCTTCCTAGAGAGATTTGGTGAAAATCCTCATATGTTCACATTAAATAACACATGAGAAGACAGAAAGGCACAAGAAATGCTCCATCAGAATGGTCTTAGGAGAAAAAAAAAGGACAAAATGTCCCTATTTCAGCTAGATCAAACTTGTGATTCTTACTGTTAATCTGAAGAGACTGTAAAAACAGATTAAGAAATGTGAAAATGGTACTGAAGTATTTGGAATACTTTGTGCAATATGAATGTGCTTACCTCCATCAGAAATTACTTCTTTTGATAAAGCTGCTGGAATATTTCCTATCAAATTACTCCTCTTTGCAAAACTGAGTTTTAAAGTCAGTATCTTTGGGGAGCAAAGAGTTTTAAGGAGGGAAACTCCCAAGCTTTCTGGGTTTTTTGATTGATTGGGTTTTGGTGGTTTGTGGGTTAACACTCTAAGCCTGACTGAATAGATCTTAGTGTTCATATTTCACTTCTGTCAAAAATATCCAGACATGGAAAATTACAGAAAAGCCACCCACTCCTGAAACTGCAGCTAATATTTTTTTTTGTTTTTTAGTACTCGTTTCCCTGAGTCTTAATTTTGACCTTATCTCCTTTTCTTTTTCCCTTGTCCTTGTTTCTCTGCTCCATTTTGCTATACATCAAGACAGCAACTACGCAGTGTAGCAAACAGTATTCTGGCCTGCGAGTTACAGTTACTTACAAAATCATCCTAGTTTATTGAATTGTTCCTGTATTAGGTCTATTAAGTTAAAAAAAAAATCATGATACCTATACATGTAATTTCTTGTAATTTACTTCGGGTATGTCCTACAGTGGCCATTTCTTATAGGGAATGACTGGAGAGTGGGATTATAAGGAAAGAGAATAAGAATTTTTCTATGCTCAGACATTTTCATTTTCCTGACAAGTGGATTTACTGCCCTCTACTGCTTGAGACAAGCGCACAGCAATCAGGGAACAGATGGACTTCAGCTGTAACACGACCTAACTTGGGAAACCTGTAATCAGAAAATAGCAGTTTCACCTGACAAGGAGAATTAAACTTTGTCCTGGTAGCAAAGATTTCCACTAAAATAGTACTCAATTATGTGAAGGTCTTTGTTATTATCTCATTAAAGTAGAGCTACATTAAATTGCATAGTACAAAGTGCACAGCATGTGTGTGCGCACCTAAGCAATAGGAGCAAAAAATTTCAGTACTTATCAAATCAGATCAAATTCCACCACCCTACTTTCAATACATAATCCAGCTTGTTCAAAGAGATTCGGGCCTTCTGGTGGTGATCAATATCCATACAAATCCACAACTTTATAAAGCTAGAGACAGCAGTTAAATTCATCAAAGTATCATTTTAGTGGTGTCAGTTATGTTTTTATATGCATGCTTTGTGATAATTCCATAAAATCTTTATCATATTTTTTCTGTATCACAAGGAAGCGAGAATAGTGGGGTAAAAGGCAAAAAACCCCACATTTGCCTGGTGCTCTTCATAAATGACATTTAAATATTCTGTTTTAATTACAAGCACTTATGGTCACATACAACCAGACAATACTTCAAAGTACTCAACAGAGAAATAACTATTTAGCATTTCCCCTCAATCTTATTTCTTTTACTCAGTTTGTTTACTTCTTTCTTGGACCCTCAGAAAAAGTATCACAGCAAATATGTTTCAAGACACAATAGGACACCAGGAGTAGTAAGATGTATACAAATATTTTGGAAATTAGTGGCTTTTCAAATAAATCTTTATCCTCAACTAAATTCGGCCTTGTACGAACACACGCACAGTGCAGCTGTTTTTTGTAACTTTGTGCATTTTGTGCTGCTGAGTTAACCTTCAGCTAAGAAGAGGAGGCCTGAGGATATCATTGTACAGTCACGATTTACAGACCAATGGTGTTTGTTTACAGCACAATGGTGTTGCTTAATCCCATTTGTCTCCTACAGCAGCATTTTAGTAAGAAGATACTGCTTCTTTTCTTAAAGAAGAGCTTGGGCTCACTATATTATTTAAAGACTTTTTAATATGCAGAATATGTTACTGTCTGACATGACTGCAGACTGCTGTGCCCAGAAAAGAGAAGAGTGCCTATCTAGAGGGGCATGAGAGACAGACACTGGAACAAAGCTAAAGAAAAAATTGCAGATTCGGTTTATAATGGCATTCATCAAAATTTTGAAGTTAACATTAAAAAAGAGTTTGCAAATGGAATATAAATATAAACCAATTTAAATGATCAAATAGATATCCTTGTACTAACCATTTTAGATGATCAGTTGATGATGATGAAAATTTCAGGTGTGCTGTTGTGTCTCCCTGGTTTTCAGGTCTTTCGACTTTTTTCTTCAACATACCCAGCCAGTGTAGTGGGAAAAGCTCAAGGATTATATACCTTGCTGTAATCAAACAAAAAAGAGGCCTTGCCTCAGTTAATACTTCTTTTTCTCATATCCAAAAATGAACCTTGGATCTTATAGTCCTTTATTATTGCCTTGGAATAGGCATTTGTATATTAATGCATTTGTATTTATGTTTTAAAAATGGAAACACTATGTAATAGATTTATGTCATTATTAAAAAGGTAGTGCTCCTCAAATGGAACCTTTTAGTTGTTTAGCAATTATCAGTTCTGATCTCCCTGTGGGCAGCAGCTATCAAAATAAAAACAAATTCAAGGGCAGAATAGTACATTACAAGTGGAGCATGAAAATTTCAGCGGAAATCACACTGAAGAAGTTAACTGAGAATACATTTAGAAAGCCAAATGACTGACCAGTTGTGTAATATTTTAAGAAATGGCTTGTCAATATCAGAAAATTGCCGCGTTTATTAATAAAAGCAAGACGGAAGAAGTTCATTGCCATCTGAATGCACAGCAAGCAAAAGTCAGATTACCTACTAAACTCTGAGCCAGTTGCTTGTTCGGGAAACAGTGTGGGGATTTGTTTAATCCCAGGAGGAAACTGTCCAGGAACTGTGCAAAGACAGCCCGGGATTCCTGCCTGGAGACAGCTGTCAAGGGGATCGAGCGAGGAACGCGCCTTTGCGGCAGGGTTCGCCGGCACAGAGACATTTGGGAAGGAAGAGGGGACTTCCATGGGGAGATTTCTTGGAGGCTTCCTCAGGGGAAGGGCAGAGGCACCTCAGAGGGAAGAAGGGAAAGACACTTCCGACTCCTGCAACGGGTGAGGGACTGCTTTGTGTGGAGCCGGTCCAGGAGTGAATAGGACAATACAAAAGGCCTTTACCAGAACGGTATTGCAGAGTTACGGCCACGTTCCTCAGGTTTTTCAGGAATAACCCCTCGCAACTCCTGCAATTCTCCGACCGCGGGTTGGCCCTCAGCTCTCGCCGCCAGGGGGCAGTGCAACACCGCGAAAAAGCGCGGGAAGCGGGGGCCACTCCCCCCGCTGCTCCATCCCTCAGCTCATTCCCTCAGGTGCAGCCCCTAAACTCCAGCACAACAAACGCCCTCAGTGCCAGCTGTGCCAGCCGATTGAGCCGTCCCTGCCCTATACTCACAATACTGTTAGTAATTAAAGCTGATTTCACCAATAACTCTGCAAAGGGACCCGTGTGCCCCAACATACTTGAACTGCTCCACACACGGTTAATAATAAGCCAGGATCAGTATGTGGTGTGTTTCTAAATGCACATCTAAAAGCCAGTAACTTTGTTTCTTTTGAATAACAAATATAAAAGTAGAGAGAGTTATTTCTCCCGCTATTCCCAGCTGAGCGCACTGAGTGGATGAGGGAATTTCCCTCATTCAAGTTGTTCAGCCATTGCTGCCTATGCTTCAGCTCTTCCACCAACCAGTCTGCCCCGTCTTACCCTCTGCACAACCCAAGACCACCGTCTTTCCTTATGGTACTGGAATGCACACATTACTTCCAGCTGCTGTGGTTTTTTCACCCCTCATTCAGTGTAGCTGTTCCCAATTTTACTCACCTGAAGCCAAAGAGCTTATGTCACAGCTAGCCCAACAATATAAAAACCGAAGTAGAAACCCCAGGCAAGTTAAGACCAGCATAACTTCAGTCCTGCCCCCGGTGCAGAATTCCTTGCAGGAGCTGTGTCGGACTACAGCAGAAGTGGACCCCGTGTCCTTAATTTAGTTCTGTTACCTCATCTAGTCCTTACTCAAGCAAAACCATATTGGCCCCAGCTGCTGTGCTAACACTGGCAATAGCTGCTAAAACCACTGTCACTTCTGGAAGTCCAACCAGACCAGAAGTCCAACAGTTTCTTTCCAAACTGTGGGATAAATGACTTTGAGAAAGTTAATTGAGAACACAACTTCATCCAATTCTGTACAGACCTTTTTCCTATCTATTAATACAAATTCAGAGATGAGGGTAACGGAATTAGGTGTTTCTTGGATGATTCTATGTGACCAAAAAACAGACTTCAGAAGAAGGCTCCCTAGCAAAGCCAGAACTCTTCTATTTTCCTGCCATTAACTGTGACTACTATCCTGAGCCCACCTGACCACTGTCTCTGACAGTTTTGCTGCAGCACCCGTTCAGTTTAGGTGCACTTTCTACCCAGGATAAATAATAAATCTTTACCTTTAAAGGCTGAATCTGTAACATCAAGCTTTACTTATTTTCTCCATGAAAGAAATTATGGTTATTTGTGAGGTTTTCCTAGTGTTGTCACATACTAGCATAGCAAGTTGTCTTTTGGCACCAAACTCTGCTTGGAACTCTCTCTTCCCTCTTGCATCATCTCTTCAGATCAAGAGCTTTGTCT
Source organism: Dryoscopus gambensis (assembly GCA_013389985.1). Taxonomy (NCBI): domain Eukaryota; kingdom Metazoa; phylum Chordata; class Aves; order Passeriformes; family Malaconotidae; genus Dryoscopus; species Dryoscopus gambensis. The sequence goes on along the minus strand of WEIT01015655.1, from coordinate 43,350 downwards.
GACATTTTGAATGGCTAAAGCACTTATTTCAAGAAGTTGAGAGAAATTAGAATATTGAAAAACAAATATTGAGTCTTCGGTTTTCATCTCAGCTCCTTCTCACCCACAAAAGAAAACCAAGTGAGAGCATATTTGTGTTTTCAACTTTTATACAGAATTTTTCTTCCCAACTGAGTAACAAATACTCTCATCTTTAATAAAAAAGTAATGGTCTCCCCAGCACAGCCTTGTGTAGTTCTTTGAGTAGAATCTCTCTCTGAAAATAGAAATCTCTTTGACATTGAAGCTCCAGGCAGCAAGGAAACTGTTGCGTTTCAAGCTGAAGCTTTTGGAAAGCAATCTATATTTCCTTTACAGTGTCCCACAAATGTCCAAAATGCACGACCTGTCCTGTCATGAACTTTGAGCAAACAAGATTTTATTCACAGCTGCTGGTGCTGTTGCAGCAATACCTTCTTAGAAACAAGCAATAAAAAAAGATGCAGCACTGGCAAAAGGTGCTGGATTTACAGCTCTGCAAAAATAACGCTCTTCCCCCGCCCCGATACCCCCAGACACAACTGCCAGCTTTTCCCAGACTGCCTGACTGGGCAAGATATCCTGAGTTAAGCCCAACACTTGCACTGAGGACAACAGGAGAGATGCAAACAAACAAACAGAAATCTCACACACCAGGGCAGCAGTTTTTCCAGTTCTCAGGCAGACATTTCTCTTGGGAGTACACGGAAAGGGAAGGGCAGGGGGAACACAAATCCTCTCCACCCAGCTTTTAAAGATGTTGACAGCTTGCTCTTACTAAAATCAGGGACAGAACAATCCAAGTCTGCCAGCATGCCTGAACTGGAGACTGTAAGAATAGGAGGTTTAATTCCTGGGAGCACTTAGTCCGGGAGCATTAAACAGAGCTCAGCACCTCTGTGTCAGACTGGCCTCAGACACAAATGTGCAAGGGCAACAGCCACAGTTGCACTATTGACGTGGGAGCCAGAAGTCTGGCTCAGCTTCCACAGTTACTGTCGGAATAAAACAGCATTTCCTCAGTGTTCTGACTACTACTATCCATTTGCCATGCCAAATAGTTCTTCTTCCAGCACTGTAATATTCCCCTGGCAGCATATTTAAGATGAATTTGAAACTGCTGGTATTTCCAAATTACGAAATATAAGTAAATACTGATCTTAAAATCTGAATGAGCAGATGGTAGAATGATGATTCTAGCCTACCTTGGGAGAGATTAATTCTTCATTCAGCCTTCAGTTCCAGGGCAGGTCTCATGCTCTACTCGTAAGATACTTTATTTTTAGTGCGGTTGGTCCCACACTGGAATTCTGCTACATGATTTACACAGGATTTTATTTAACAGCTGAGAGGCAGATCTTGAATACTAATCTCTATGTCAATTTTATGAAACCTGCACAAATTGTCATGTGTGTTCAAGGGGTGCCTTCACAAGAAAGGATTAAGGGGATGACAAAGTGATCTTTTCAGTAGAGATACTTATTCCTATTTTACGGTTCTCTTTGGTTAAAGCCACTTCAGATTTAGCCACTGAAAAAGAAGGATGAATTCTTGTGACAGTTTGCATCAATCCATCTATGATCAGTTAAGAGCTTGATAAAATTGATAAAATTAAAACTGGGCAAATTCTGGATATATTCTTTAAAAAATGAGACTCAGGTAAGGAAATCTTCATGGCAGATTATGGGCTTTAATTTTTTGGTTAAAAGCACAGGATAAAAACTTGTCCATTGCTATTGCCCAGGTGGGTGAGAAAGCCCACAGAGTGAACACTTTTGTCTCCTAATTCCCTGGAGGTTTTGGAAACATCTCTCAGGAGTCTCCAGCCACCATTTTCCCCATCATGAGGGCTTCCAGCACAAGCACAGAAACCTCGTCTCCTCTTCTGGGAGGAGGAGTAGATCACTGACCTCCCTTGGCAGGCTTGGATATCCTTGGTGTACATCCACCCTCGCAGCCATCATTGCTCCTTTCCTGGCCAGCTTTATTTGAGCCACCAGGGAGAGGTGAGGCTGATGAACATCAAAATTTCCTGATGAGTCACAAAACAGGAGCTGTCCAGGATAGCAGCCAGGCAACACTGGAAGGCCTTTACATGAACCTACACATTGGCACTCACAAAACGTTCACCCGCTTTGGCAGAGCATGTCCTCCTAAATATCAGGGTGGGTTGGCCTGAGACTGCCTCAGCTTTAAAAAGTTGTTTCAAAACACATTTCAACTGCATGCTAAGCATGAGGGATGCTAAGGAAATTAAAAGACTGATAGTTGATTCTGCCTGCTTTCTTTGACTGTTTGTTTAAATCGTGAGTCTTGGGAGACTTGTCTGAATCACTATTTCATGGCTAAAGCTACTAGTCAGTATAAATTTGTCCACTACTTGTCTAAGATATGAAGAATCGAGCAAAGAGAAATGCCGAGGAAGAGTGAAATTTCAGTGGAGCAGGCAGTTTTGAAATTTGTCAGTAAGAATTTTCCTGGGAAGTAGGGAAGATTGAATCTAGCTGACTTACTTTGAGAAGTGAAAGGAATAGATACAGTTCATAAGAGAGCAACGTGGTGGAGGTTTCCTGTGAAATCCTGGTTAACAAAACTAGAAGCTTTCACAGAGGACCGTTTTCTTAAGACCTAATTTTTATTAATTCCCTAAATTTTATTTAATTGAACAGTCCAGCTAAAGATTACTACAAGCAATGGGAGCTGGAACACAGCCCCTCTATAGAGCTCTCAGCTGAGTTTGGGCCCCTGTTTGATTCACGCTTCTCCAATGACTTGGAACAGTGTGCTTTCTTGTGAAGATTATTCAGCATTGGTGACTTTGCTTGTGCATAACACAATAACTGTTTAATGTATATTATCTAGATGCTGCCTTTACCAGGTGCTCATGTTATTTGGTTTCTTTGAACAATCTCTTTCATTTGTGCTAATACAGGCAGCAAAGCCCCCCTACTCCGTAAGCTGAGATCTGGCCCGGTTGTGCTGAGCTTTGTCCACACAGAAAGCTCCCACAATAAACACAGTGCCACTGCTTTCTCCACTGGGAGAGAGGCAAAGCTTCCAGTTACCTCTGCATGATCCTGCTGGTGTTGACTGAATTGCTGCCTCAGCAGTGAGGCAAGTAGCAAGAAATACATCACTGGGCACACATTTCAGGATAACCTTGACATCATTGAGAGTGATAGCTACAGCCCTCACTGAAACAGAAACCTGTAAGACGGCATTTGTTCCTTCTTGCTGCCTTTGCTATTCCTTTCGGGAGGATGATCATATGCCATGCTCATGTATTTGCAAGCTCATGACATAATGTTAAGGGATTGTAATAAACAATACCATTTCGGGGAATGGACTGGGGAGACTGAACATTTTAACTGTCACTGGAGTAGTTTTGCTTTAAGGATTAAATGTGTTGTCTCAAACCCAGATTTGCAATGAGAACCCTCCTGTCTTTCCTTCTCTGCCTGTTTCCCATCCCCCCTGCATCAAGAGAATTTGGGCAGGTGACCAGTGGAGTGAAAATGAGACAGGGGATCCACACAGAACACAGTAATTGATACAGGCTATGAAGCTAGGAATGAGTGGATTTGACAAAGTGTACATTAGTAAACTGAGTGGCTCGTTTGCCTGCCAGTAGGATGGATTTACAGCCTGTGTGTCACCAAGAAGCCAGTCATCCCCCCTACCCCTACCACCCCAATAAACCCTCACGCCCCTTGTGTCCCCCCCAAAACGTTGCTTAATCTGAAAGGCAGGTCACAAGTCAAGGCATCAAATTACACAAACATGCTTTGGACTAAACTGGAGAAAGTACAAAGACCTCCAGCAAACCAATTCCTTTCTTACCTTTTAAAAGAAACTGGAGGGTTTAATTACTTCTCACATACCTATGCTGTTTTCTTCCAGCAGCCACAAGTCTAGGCTAGAAATGTTCTCTTTGTAACAGTGTTCATATAT
>WEIT01015655.1:14936-39368 GCA_013389985.1 Dryoscopus gambensis | reverse complement strand
ATATATTATATACCATCATTCTCTTACCACCACCAGCAGGTAGGCACTTTCACGTGGCAGGTTTTGCTTTTTACTTTTCATTTACCTGTGCTTTGACTGCAATTTTGGTATAAGAAATGTGCCCCTTTTTCTACTGGAAACACCCAGGGCATGGTCTTGGGACCATACAAATAGTGCAAGCATATTGCAGTTCCTCTACTCCATCAGTGACAAGAGCTCAGCCCCAGATTGGGCAGTGGATATACTTATCACAAGAACTGTCTATTGTAGCACTTCACATGTTGCCTCCAGCTGTTCAGCAGCAGATAATAAAGACATTTTAAATCTCTATTTATTCTCCCTTAGCCTTATAATTGCAGAAATTCTAACCTCCAGGACATAAGGTATAGTGCAGTTAAAGACTTTTGATTCTACATTTATACTAAAGCACTCAGTAAAGGCGCATTATTTTCTCAATCCCAAAGAAGCATTGACAATTCAATTCTCTCTCTGCATGGGGAGCAGTGGGAAGGAAGAAGTGAAAATGTAGCTACAGCGTTCCTGGAGAGATCAAAGTTGGTTAGGTCTTAAAAATAAGGCAGAAAGCACACAGCCAGTCACTGCTCAAGCAAAGCAGGAAGAAAAGGGGAATGGAAATAGAGCAGACAGTGCACATCTACACTACTAAAAAGCAATGGCATCATTCCTCTCCTTGTCACACGCTCCGCAGTGGCAAAAATTCACTGTAAAAAGGTACATCAGCACAACATTTTTGTTTTGACACATCATCTACAAGCATGCAATAGTACACCCCAAGAAAGGCTATGCACTGGATTTGTTGTACAAAATGAATAGCAGACTTTAAGTGCTGTGTACCCAAGCTCACCATTGGGAAATCTGCTGCGTCGCCAGCATACCAGATCAATATTTCAGAGGTCATTACCTCATCCCTTCTTCAGCTGCTAACTTTGGACTTCTGCCAGAAAAAGGCAACCACCAGTAAGATGATACACCAGTACATTAGGCAAGGGGTTTGGGAATTTGAGCAAGCTTGTCTTTTCACTGAGATCAGCCTGCTCTCTGGGTCCAAATAGCACAAGTGCTCTGTCAGTATATAAACGGCCAAACAGGTTCCGTAACCCTCCCACGACAGAATGTGCAAGAAGTTGTACCAAACTGCATTTGTCAAATAGACACTGAAGAGAACTGAACCTTTATGCAAGTACTTCTGATGTTGTGGGAAGGAGGAGACAACCATCACCAAACTGATCCACAACCAAGAAGTGTGACTTCACATGTACAGTGTAGCAGAAGAACTGGAGACAGAGTTAATCAACAAGTAAACCTATAACTACCTGGTATCATCTCCCCTCTGCAACTTTTACATGAGCAAATCATGATTAAAGCTCTGCTTGAGCTGTGAGTTGCTAAGGAAAGCCAGAATCTTTGCAATGGGATTAATGGATTTTAAAGTTTAAAAGTACCTTTATTTTATGTGGCTTGGCATCCTAGATCTCCTATTTCCCATAAGCTACTACAATTTTACACCAGTGTTCAATTTTTCCAATGATGATCCTAGTGATAATCAATGGCAGCACCCACATGCATTCAAAGAGTGATAGCCTACCTCCCCTTCTGGAAAGACTTTTTGAATATTTAGTAACAAAACTATGTCTGGACACATTAGCTATTTTCTCCTTTGATGTCTCTAATGTTATTTTGTCTCATAACCCTTTTAGAAATATAGTTACCTTTACAGACAGACATGAAAGTGGATGTCTCTAGGAGCTTTCCCTTAAGACCAGAAGCAGAAAAAAGTGTGCTGAACTGCCCAGTTACCAATATCATTATCCTAGTACTGGGAAAGATTTGGTGAGAGGAAATATTGTGTGCTTACCTTACAAGCCAAAGATACTTCATTATTCAAAGCTTCCTCTCAGGAAAACTATTTGGGAGATAACTTAGAAGCCTCTTTGTTTAACCCAGTTAATTAACAAGCATTTGCAATGTCTCACTAGTCTTACTGTGTAAATGCTACACACAATCCCTAGAGGAGGGGACACAGAGACTTCAAGGTAAAATACAGAAAACTATTTTATACTCATTCTATCTCTATTCATTTAATCTGCATTTATAGTAGCTAAAATCATAGCACTTGAGCTTTAGCTCTGGAGCAAGGCTCCTCATCGCGTTCTCATCCATTCAGAGGAGCTAGGGAGGGCTTGGATCTCACAATCCCAGTGAATTTCACCTGTCTGAAGGTTTTACATTGTGGCTTTTACCCTGACTGATTCTGAAAGAAAGTAGCTTATCTGGTAGAGAAATTCAGTTCAGAGAGGATGAGAACTGGAATCAGCTTGAGGCAAAATCACCTCCAGGCAGCGCAGATGGAAACATCTCAAGCCACATTATGCAGCAGACTCATGCTCAAGTATAGGCATGGCTAATGAAAGCAGACTAAAATTTGGTATGCTGGCTCTAAAGAGGCCCTTTGTAAGAGTAAAATGCATGCAGCCATGATGGAGTCTGTATACAGAATACATACACACAGATAATTCATCCCACTTGGACTCCAGTCAATGACACTCCTATCTCGAGCATTTCACCCATCTTGCTCAAAATGCAATCCCTAAGCTTGAGCCGTGTCCTGCCAAAAATACTTTCAGTTTAGACCAGAACCTGGTATTTCCAATGAATTTATGTAGATGCAAAACCCAGTCAAGGGTTCTAGGCAAGAATATTTCCTAATTATATGGCTTTTAAAACCTCTGAAGGAACTCCCTCAAGGAACTCCTCAACTATGCTACCATTACTCAGTTAAATCAAGTGGCTCAAATTCCCTTCCTGAAGAGCTGATGACTCTTTCCTGTCTGCTCATCGCTATCTGTCTACTGACAACTACTTTCTCTTTACATACACATTAAAAGAGAAAATTAAGAACACAAACATCTAACAGTCTTCCTCATGTATGGCCACTTTTTTCCCCAAACCTCATTATTTATACAGCCCACACTAGAGCTTGTCATGGCAATGCTTGGGGATGGGGAAGAAAGTATTAAGGAAATACATCTGGATGTTCTCATTGTAAACCTAACTTAGCCCCCCCCACCAGAAACCATGGAGAAAACAAGGGGATGTGAGCTTGTCCCTTCATCACCTGCTCTGATTTAGCAAGAGCAGTGTTTACCAGCCTGGAGTCTCTGAGCTATTTAAAGGATCTACAGAGATCTCTAAAAAAACCCAAGCACATTAGGAGGTAGGTTTAACTTACTGTACAGTCCTCATATCTAAACCCCGGAAAGCTCAGTAACTGAAGGCTACTTTTCTGTCTAAAAGACTCCTGCATGCATAACTACTGCAAAACAAGGCCCTAGAGCCTTATTTATAAACTTTGGCTGAATTAATGTGATTTGTAACTTCATTTTTAATTCCCTAACTTCATACGAGTCAAACTACTAATACACTAACATTGCCCCTTAGTGCTTCTGCTTCCTGCTCATAGCAAAGGGCTGTACATTGTTCATTTTATTAGAGTGACAGATAACTTTTAAATATATTTAAATACATTTACCAGCCCCTGCCTCTGCTGTAGGGTTTATAATAGAAGAGATTAAGTGCTTTTTTTGGTGGGTGTTGAGATTTTTTTTTAAATACTGTCTACAGGAAACACTGATCCTTAATCCCTGATCCTGAATTTCATGACTAACACTTAGCTAATCAATTAATGACAAAAAATAACTTCTGGAAAGTATGAGCTAATGTCTGATAAAATTAAACTAAGTAGTGAATACATTAATTTATTTATGCTGGCCTCAACATATTAGAGAAAAACATGTTAGCCAGATAAAATTGTAGCAATCAACAGGCAGGCCTTTAATTGTGGTATACTAGTTTGTACTTAGTTAAGTGGCAAAGCTGAGTTCCACTACACTTTGTGTACTTTCAAATGTAGTACTATTTGTCACTTTGTCAGCAAGCAGAATACAACTTTCTTCAATTACTTAGATTTTTGATCACTTCATCACTTCTCCTGTCTTTTCAATCACTTTGAATAGCCACCTCTTTTATGGCCAGGACTAGGTCATATTGAAGTCAGTTGACTTCATTGTTATTTCTGACACATAACCCATTGAACTTGGATTTTTAACTTAATTATACTCAGTCAAAATTAAGGTAACTGACCATATTAAAAAAAAAAAATTTAGAAACATCAGAACTGTATTCAGGGTGTCAAATGTTAGAAGTGTAAGTTGTTCCTTTTAGGGAACAAAATTACTTATGAAAGCAGTGTATCAAACATTTCCTGCTTTAGTATTAGTATGAACATCAAAAGAAGAAGCAGTGTCTCCCCACTCCCACTTTCCTGCATAGTGACGCCTGTTTTCTCTGCTTCTTTACCATTTCCTATCTCACAGAACAATTAAAAAAACCTCAACACACTGCACATTTAAACAATGTCACTCTATGAGTAATTAGTTAGTTAGTTCTACAGAGTAAGGGTACTAATCCCAAGATTTAGGTTAATGATTATTTTTTAAAAGCTATTTAATAGAAATTTCTTATTCTGCAGTACTAATAATAACAGTACATCAAAGGGCACAGTTTGCTACTGTAGTAAAAATTACTGCATTAAAATCTGGCTAGTTTTTGGGTCTAAGAAGGTAACATTAATCTGGGGAATCATTATTCAGTAAAGGCATAAGGGTAGTCAAAGGACATGTCCTTGTTAAGTTCCCTTCACCCTTTGCTAGTGATGTTTAATCACCAGTTTAAAAGAAAACACAAAGTCACTGCTGGTAAAGTTTGCAGCCAACATAACTAAAGTAGTAAACAATAATGAGGATGGACAAGTGATCTACAGAAGCCCCTTGCCCAGTAAGCCTTGCTATTTTGGGCAACATATTTCATTACAGCAAAACACAAGGCCAGCCACCAAAGACCCAAATCTAACACCGAGGACACACACGTAAATAAGGTTCACAGGAACCAGCTTTGAGCCTTGAGGGCCAACAACAGCTCAGATGAGGCGTCAGGAGTCTGACAGGATATTCAACTGAACAGGCTCTTCCACAGGCGACCCCTCAATAAAGAAACTACTCTGTCTGTATGAGCAAGGGACCTGAAATGGCAGGGAAGAATATTTCCACAACACCCAGTGGCAACATTTTCTGTTCTGCTGTTTAAAAGCCACTGGCAAACTTAAAAAGGATCAGTAAATAGTTCTGAAAATAACTCATGGTTTGGAAAGCTTTCTTTAAATTCAGAATTTTACTGTGCAAATTATGTATATTTTAAAGCTACATAAGTCTTATTTCATTTGATAAAATTTTAGGCTAAAAGGACTTTGTTTATGCTCATATTGCTTATTTTCTCAGATTGGTTGCTCGGTCAGGCTATACCTGATGCACAGCACTTAGACACATATCCCAGATAAAGCTGTGTACTCCTAGCTCCTGAATAAACTTAGCTCCAGGATAAGATTAAGATAAACATCATCTTTCCCAAAAATCACTGGTAAACCAAGATGATGAAACATCCTAATAATTCCTTGTTGTGCAATTAGAGAACCTGGACTGCAGGGTGTCCCCAAGTCCATTTGCCTCACTTTAAACTACAACTCCTTGACCTTGTCACCAGGTTCAACATACCTTAACTCTGATCTGCTTATCATAGGGCTCAGACATGCACCCAAAATCATCAGCTGGTCAGCTGAGCCCCAGTTGTTGTCTGTGCATCCACTTGCAGCCACAACAAGTAACAGGTGCATCTACTCCAGCTCTTTAGCTTCATGGGGATAACATTTGTTGAAGCAAATTTCTCTGTTATTCCTGATTTACCATATGTTGTTTCATAGCATGGAACAGTTTTGGGTTGTACAAACTAAACTGCTTTCAGATTAAACCAAAGGACATCTAGTTACTCAGGAAGGAGTCTCCAGTTGGCAGAAGGACACTTAATCTAGTTTAAATTAAAAGCACTACAGCATATACAGAATGAGGGCTGGGCACTCTCATTCACTTTCTCTAAAAAATACCCCTTTTGTCCACACTAACATGAGCACAGCCACTGTGTATCCATCCATTTATTCCTTTTTTACTGGTTAAGAAACTGCTTGGAACTGTCATGTGCTGTGGGCATCCATGGCTATTTCAGCCCCAGCAGAATCCCACAGGCACCACCAAAGTTCCTCTCCCACATTTTACCCACATACCCGTGTCCTTGGGAGGTGACCTCTCACTAGGCCAGCACAGCACCCAGACTTTGTTCGCTCACAGTTTCCACCTGAAGTGTTCACAGACCCTCCTGAACAGCCTCTGGACAGCCCCCAGACCCTGCTGCCTGTGAACTGGTGCCAGGGGGTCCTGGATCTTCCGTGGTGCTCAGATAACAGCGAACATCCAGGTTAAGTCCTTCACATAGCAAGCTTCCCCTAAGTTTAATATTTCCATGAATATGAGGAATTGCTCAGCACTTGACATTTTAATCAGCAAATGGCACTCCTGATAGTGGGAAATTCTGGATACAGGAGAAATTTGGGAATAAAAAGAAACTACACCCTTCAGGTACATTGAATAATAAAGAGTGCTGACTGAGGGGGAGCAGGAAAGCAATAGAGGCAGCACCAGCTGAACACGGGGTGGAGCTCTTCAAGGTGCCCAGGAGCAGCTGGTATCTTGACAGGTTCAGCACTAACAGCACCAGTTCCATTTTGCTGTGTTATACTGGTATTGCAGGCATTGGAAAACTAAGAAAATCTTTACAAACATTTTTTCTTGTAATGAGATCTCATTCAAAAAATTTATGGGAAAACCCACTTCTTCTTCTCCTAAGGAAAACTTCAAGTGCATAGGAGTAACAAGCACCTGAGAAAGCCAGGGCTGCACTGTGAGACAAGAGCAATCACTGGTTTTGCAAGAATCACTCCTACTTTACAAAAAAACACACCTTACTTTAAGTTCCCAAGAACTGGATAAAGGTTTCTTACTGTCCCCTGTGTGACCAAGTTGTATTTCTGCTAACAAAAGCAGCTTTTGTTTCCCAGTGGGCTCTTCAAAGGCTTACTGCCAAAACTTCCTTCAAGAGAAAACTGTGCACTGAACGTGTATTTTACCAGGAAGACCTTTCTTTCCACAAACCTTCTTGGAATTTTGTTGTTGTTTTTCTGGGTGGGTCTTCTTATTTATTATTTGGTTTTTTTATTATTTTTTCCAGAAATGTGAAAAGTTTCAATTTATGTGAGTAAATTATTTATTCGTTTTTGTGGGTTTCCAGTGAAAACAAATAAACAAAGCCAGAAACAATTACAGCTTGCCTGGCAAAGCAGTCTATATATTGTTGAGTGAGCTGGTGCTATGCTGAGGCTAAAATAATGCAAATGATGATGGGATATTCTACCCTAGCAGCAACCTGCCATAATTTATTTAATCTGCCCTTGCCCATTTTCTTCTGAGTGCTCTCTCCCTTTTATTACCCCAACAATAAAACACACACAAAAAAGGTTAATAGTGAGGTGATTTTATACAGACATTGTTCAAATCTGGGAGGCTGTTTCTGCATGAAGTTCCAAATATCAGAATTGGGATCTCTCAACAATTCACAAGGCAAAAATATGGACTGAGAGAACCTTTTAAGAGCTTTGAAAGGAAAATCAATCCACTTGTCTGTTCTACTCTTTTTTAATGCTACCAAGGAGTCTTTCAAACACTAAATAAAGAAAGAGAAACGAGCGTTCTCACAATCTAGGTATCACATTATGCTATTTCAGAGTTCACAGGTTTCTGTAATGGATGTTTACAGATTTTCTGAAAAAGGGTCACTCAAAATTCTTCATGACATCTCCAAATATTTATGTTCAGGCTAGGATGTCTTGTAAAATTTTAATAGCACACCCTCCTATTTAAAAAAAGACAGTAACCAAACCTCAACCCAAATCCTGGCTCATTTATGAAGCGAAACCTTCTAAACACTGTCTAAAGTGCAATTTCTTCCCAAGGCACAAGGATGTTTATGCTCTTGTCTAAGGGGAGATAAACAGAGCAGCATACCGCTCCATATTTGTAAATGTTAACTCTGCAAGGTAGAAACTGGCTTCTGTATCCACCAGGCTGCTGTTCCTTCGCTGCTCCAAGAGCCGTAATATGACAAATGGGAATGTGTAAATTGAAACAGCAGAGACAGATATGATGGCCCTGCCACAGAAAAACGTGCGGCCTTACTCTTTGTGCCCCACATCATCCTGACTCCAAGGACCTTCCTTTCTGAAATGCATCTTAGGTACCAGCCCAGTGGCTTAATAGAAAATCTGGGACAGTTCCATGAGTCTGCAGGGCAGTTCCACCCTCAAATCTGGGGTATATCAGAAGTAGCTTCCCTGCAGTTGGTAGGGACTGACTCTGCCACTGCGAGTGTGGTAGAACTATGCTACTTCTTTAAAATTTTGCAAGAAAACGGTATGAGAATTAAAGGATAACACATTGAATCAACAACTGGATATGGTATAATGCCAAAGCAGTCACACCAACAGGGAGAAGAACGAGATCAAAGAACCCAAGGCCAGCCCTTTTATGTGTATGTGTCATTCTAAAATAGACTCCTGCAAGAATCCTGATTATTATAACAGACTCTTTGCCAAATATGTACTTTAAAAATAGCAGTCAACTGTATGGCATACCTTGAGTGGTGTTAGAGCTGTCTAGGTTTTGTTATACAAAGACTGTGGTAAGTTATAACACTGCCAGAGGAAAAAGGAGAGAAACAGCAAAAACTGAGCTGCAGAGGATTCTTGAATGAGAACTTAACGGGGAAGGTTAGACCATAACAGACGTGCTTTAATAAATCAGGGCACTTACTCACATGACGAAACATGGATTTAGGATCCCCAGGGATGCAGATGTTTATAGTTTGGAGACTAAAACCACAGTTGGGCATCTAAGGAAAAAGTGACCAGTATGTAGATATTGATACTCTGCCCAGAGAGGCCTGAATTTACACACTCTTCTTTTACAATATCAGTGCAGATTTCAGCTTTTAGTAGTCTTCATTTTCAGAGAAACTAATGAGGGGTTTTTGCATTTCTGTTAAACTGTGAGCAATTGATTGTTGTTTCACCAAATTTCTGTCCTAAATTTCTGTGTCTCCCAGTTTTAAAAGAATTAATCCAGCCTGTTTGGCATCTAGCTCACAAGTTCATTAAAGCAGATTTCGTATTATTACTGGCCAGAACAATATTAACCTCCACTGAGACAAGCTATTAATTTGTGTTACCATAAATTTGTTTATGATCAATATTACTGATCCTTTTGTGCAGACAAAAGCACATTAAGGACACAGTGACTGCTGTTCTCAGATGAACATTAATTGTATAATTTGGTATTTGTTTTTGACTCATTGTAGGTTCGCAGCAAAAGCAAAGCAGCCAAGGCTGGACTGTGTGAGGGGGATGAGGTGGTGTCTATCAATGGCAAGCCTTGTGGAGACCTAACCTATGCTGAAGTCATCGTTCTGATGGAAAGCCTGACTGACGTCCTGCAGATGCTTGTCAAGAGGTACAGGAATGCTCAGGATGCTTTGGTGTAATTCAGTGAATCACCTGGAAAATGCTGGCTTTGAACACACTCATTTTGCAGACTTATACTGAGAGGCTCTGATAGTCATGTTGTTAGTGTCTGTAACTCTGCTTGGATGGAAAAGGGAGGGAAGAGAGAGAGTTTGAGCTGAAGGAATTAATGTATATAATTTGAACAGCAGTGGTCAGGCACAGAATTAATAGTACAGTCTCCAAATATAAGTATTAATACTTGCAAGGTGTTCACTACCATATATGCATACTGCAGAGCCCTGAGTTCCTTTATTCTCTCCACCCCTTTGAAGCAGTGAAGTGTTGTTATTCCCCATAGATAGGGAAGTGAGGCTTACAAAAAACAAAGGCTTTATAAATGGAGAAACTGTGTCACACATATATGCCTCGACGATGACATGGCAAATAGTCTTCTTGGGTGGCAAATGTATTAGTAGTCAGGAGGAGGAAAGGGTCTGGAAGTCATGAATTCTATTTCTGTAGCTGTTATCACCTCACTAGATGAGATGGGGGAAGTCACAGCTCTCTGGGTCTCAGTCTCTGCCTTTGTAAAATAGTGAGAGTGAATTTCAGTTTTCTTTGAAAATGTTTTGAGTTTCTTAGAGCAGAGAAGGTTCATGCAAACTTGCAAGCAGGCCACCTCACTGAACATCAGTCTATTCCAGTGCCTGCTGCATAACTGCCATCAGTGTAATAAATGCAACCTGAGATCAGAGCCACCTACAGAAAAGCACATTCTCCCCAGACAGTGAATTCAGACAAGAGGAACTCTGAACTGCCTTCAGTGGGGGTAAGAAGAAAAGTCTTGAAACTCCCACACTCCTTGTAAGGACTTAAGGCTCCCCCCAGAGCTACTGCAGCTCCCTCTCACAGGCAGGACCAGGAAAGGATCAGGATTCATCATGACAGCTAACAGAGCAGTGTTCCTGGAGAGGATGAAAACAGGCGCTTGTCTCTGGTCGCCAGGGATGTCTACACAGCATGTGAAATTCCTCATGGTTCCTGCAACCTGCACAAAGGAGCTTTCCTCAAGTGCCTCGCAGTTCAAAGTAACAACTTACCTTCAAAACAAGATGCTCTCAAGATGTGCTTATTTTATTTATAACAGACATTTTGCATGGCCTGTCTGTTCATGTTGTTTGGGGCCGAGAAACGGGTGAGTGTGACAGGATCAGGGTGACAGCGGTAACTGAGGATTAGAGCTTACCTCCCCCAGAGTGCATAGCTCTTGCTCCTGGTTCAGCAGGGGCCCAGCTGAGTGTTCCTCATGTGATATCTGCATTCTTCTGTTTTTAATTCATAACGTGACTATTGGAACCACACTTGTAAGAATGATATTTGTGGCTGACCAGCTGTCTTCTCTTCAGCCATAGAAATAGCTCCACATACTTTGACTCCCCCCTGTTGCTGTTCCATAACTGATACTTCAGTTGTCTAAAGGCCACAGGATGCTGCAGCTGAAAGGGACTCTCCATTGTCCCTTCTTGAATGTATAGTGAGTATTCAAGGCATGTCCTAAAAATCAGAACCAAAACAGTGTTTGAACCACATAATTCAGTATTTCATGGAATGAAACCATGTCAGAAATTTTAAGAAAATTGCAGTTGCTCAACACTCTGAAAGGGACTAAAATGTGCTAAAGAAACTCACTTGTAAGAATCTTCAAATTTCTCATCAGCTCATCTCTCCCAAATCCCAGACCTTGCTGTCAGTCCAGGTATGGGAGAATAGACTGAAACACTTCTCTTGCCCTCCCAGCTCGTTTGTGGGTACTATCCCTCTCAGCAGAACCCCAGAAGGATTTTTCAGGAAGGATTTTTCAGCATCCTCTGAGAGCAATGAGAAGCAAATCCTTCCTCTCCTGAGTAGCCACTTGTTAGCAGACAACTCAAGAAAATGCTGGAAATCATGAGGAAAGAATAATTAAAGTGGTATTCCACTGGTGATCTTTACACCTAAGTATCTTTTTCCAGCAGAGAAGAATATTTTCCATTGGGATGCTCCTGGCTGCTGCTGAACTTTTTGCATGAAGGATGTGATTTTCACAGGCATTAATTGTTGACCTAACTCTGCTCCTACAAATCTTACTGGGAGGAAAATTGGGCTTTTAAAGTATTTTAAAAAATGCTACTTGGCCTTTGATGTCGTCCAAAAGTTTTCCCAATGCCCTGTAAGCCACAGTGAGTTACTGACCAGCAGCAGTGCCCAGAAAATGCTCGGTTTACAGGATGAGAGGAAAGCGACACCCTACAGGGCAGGCACTCCCAGATGCCGTGTGGGGGAGCATCTCACTGACCTTCCCAGCAAATGCTGAGCAGATGGATCCGGGAAACATGGAGGGAGGGGACAGACACTGAAACGCCAGCCTGCCCTTCTCACATCAGTGTTAGCAGCTCGTGGGCTACTGCTGAGTCTGGAGAGAACATTTCTAGGGGGAAGAAGGGAGTGTTCAGTGCATGCCGACATGAAATGCACCATGTAGGGAGTAAAACATGAGCCTGCGACAAACCCTGTCATGCTGACTCCATGAGTTCTGCTTCCTTCCTGGAATTACACCAGGGCTGCTGTTCCTGCAGTGAGCTGGAAAGGCCTGAAACAAAACCAGTAATTTGAAAAACCAGAACCTAAATGACAAAAAAGAAATCATACCCGGTATTCTGGCTTTTGACAGAGGATACACATTTATGTCTATATAGAGTAGAAGTATATCCATACGTAGCAAGGGCCTTTTAAGGTGGAAATCTTTCTCTCCCACACATACACACAATCACTCAGCTACCAATAAAGGCTTACATTTAGCTGGCCCAGCCCCCAGTCCATATCTTACAAGGAAATGTTTACAGATTTCTGTGATTTATCTGTGCTCGAGAGCAGTACAATTGATCATCCGAATAGCATCATACGATGGGATCCAGCAGCACTCACAAGGAGCTCCCTACATTAAAATCTGTCTGACCTTTACAAAGCTCCATATGTGGTGAAATGGATGGTACACATTTCGTGCTATTTGAGGCAGACCCAAACTGCCACAAGCAGTGAGCTGCACGCCTAAAAAGCAAGTGATATTGAAGTTTCTTCAGTGCACTGACAGATTTATTCCTTCTGCTGCTTCTTCCAGCCTTTATTTCTAGGGGGTTCCAAAATTTTAGAATAGCCAGTGCTGCTGCTGATTTCAAAAATCTCCATAGTACTTGATACGGATGCTTTACTGGGGACATCTACCACTTCCCTCACTTAAAAAAGTGCTTTGCTACCTTCTAGCAAATAGAAACTCTTAATAACATGCTTCAGCCTTGCTGTACAGAGAAGGTTTCTCCTCAAATAAATAGTAGGCAGTATGGTCCAGAGTACTGAAAGAAGGAGCTAAAGAGTACACCAGGTGTCCTTAACACCAGTAAATCAGCCTAACTGAGCCAGAGGAATTAATAGTTTAGAAAAAGGAGTTACACTGAAATATATTGTAGGTTTCACAAGTGAAAATAACATTTTCCAGTTAGAAATAATATATTTTTAAACAAGTAGGAAATATTGTATATTTACTGTTCACTGTAGGTTCACTACGCTTTTATGCTGGATCACTGGAATAGGCCCAGAATATTTTAATTAATCCATGATATATAAGGATGATGATCCTCACAGGAATTCCTTGAATGTGTATTTCAAGTATTCATTTCCCTCCCTCTGATTCTTATCCAGTGCTTCTCTATTCCTTAGAGAGTGAATGATTTGAGACAGGAACCGCATGTAAGGATGGTGCCTAAAACAGTTGCAGTAGTGGCTACAGAGCCAAAAATTAACCACCCCTCTGCAAAGCTAATTTTCTCATGGACATGTGAAATATGAAGAAGTATTGTCTCAAAAGTCTCAGCAGCATTTCTCTGGAAACCATATAACAGAAATGTGTCTGTGAAAGCACACTGGTGTGAAGAATGATACAATTCCACATTTCAGCTTAGTAGTGGGGTCATAGTTCTACCAGTGCTGTGTAATTTCCCTCTTTCTGAACTGCTAAGTTGAAGAATTTTGAAAGATACAAAGATGTTTCTATTTAAGACCTCTGCATTGTGGGAAAATTCTTCTATTTAAATGGATCTGCTAGAAGGTACCACAATTAATTAGGGTGGGGAAATGCTATGCAGAAATTGCCTTTGTAACTCTCTGTTCACAATGGCTGTGCTTACTGCAGCTTAATTTCTTGAATTGTTTATGTATGTGCAGATCCTCCAGTGGAATAAATGAAACCCTGAGTGCTGAAAGAGAAAATGGGAAGCACGAGAACATAAAAAATGAGGATTATAGGGAGAACACCACACTGCAAATGAACACAGCGCAAGAGATACCCCGTGGAGATTTATGCATCACAGAGATTTACACTGGGACTCACCACGGAGCAGCAGAAAGCAACACACATTTTTCTGAAACAAAACAAGAGACCACACAAAGCCACAGAATTCCTCCTAAAGTGATAGGAACCCCCAAGGTGCTCGTGACAGATGAGGCTGCTTTCAGAGGGACGGCAGAAGAAAGGCCAGGTGCTATGGTTGAGCTGCAGTTGTCCCTCTCAAATGACACGCACAAGGCCACCAGTGCTCCTGTTGTGACTCTCCTGGGGGCAGAAAAGTGCCCCGCTTCAGGCAGAGGACCCAGTGCACCACAGGACGGGAGCAGCCCCCTCATCGCAGTTCCCCTGGGTGTGAAGGAGGGCAACATCCAGTGGTCAAACAAAGTAGTCCAGTTTTCTAGCAGCAAAGAGGTCAAGAGGATCCAAGGTGCAGTTCCATCTATCCCCAGGGTGGAGGTGATCCTAGACTGCTCAGACAGGGAGAAGGAAGCGCCCAGGTCTCGGTCTGAAAGGGGGTGTGTTGATTCTCAAGTAGAAGGAGGGCAGTCAGAGGCACCTCCTTCCCTCCTCTCCTTTGCAATCTCACCAGAAGCCACAGAGCAGGGAGAAGACAGCAAGCACTCGGAAAAGGATCACAGACCTCTCAAGCACAGGGCAAGGCACGCAAGTGAGTATGTCCCATCTAATCATTTGCACTGCCTGAGGCCATCTTTTGTAGCTTTAGATATAATTTCAGGGTTTATAATGCATTAGAAAAAAAATGTTTAGAGATTTTTTCTGCTGTTTCCTAACTTTCCCTCTCCCTTTTTCTTTTAAACTGTGTTTCTGTTCTTGCTTTATATACTTTTTCAGGGTAATACAATGCTCCTGGTGATGAGCCAAGAGTGTACCCATGCCTTAATTGTGCTGAATAACTTCGCTTAGTAGACTTCCACTTTGAAATTAACTCATTACTTTGTCCAACTAAAAATTCTTACATCTCCAGAAAGGGCTGAACTCTGCTGGTCTTCTAATGCATATACAGTGGCAATCTGTAAAATGTTAACAAAAAGAGCAAGTTGCTTGCACATGTCTAAGTGAATCCTGTGAATTTCTCCTTTTATAGCAAAAGCTTTGCGTTGTCACTTGCATCATCTAAAACCAAAGCCATGCTACTGCTTTGAAAAGTTAATAAAAAAATCTAGCAGCAAAGCTTGATGTTGCCTGCAGAAGAGATTTTGACAGACACCAGCATGTGTATAACTGTTACATGATCCTTTTGGTTTTGTCAGCCTTCTCTAGACTGTAAAGTGAACATGTTATTTCTCCTGACTCCCAGACCCAGAGGTCAGCTTCAAATTGTGTCCAAGAAATTTATATGGAAGCAAACTTGCCACTGGAGCCAGTATCGACTAACTGGGTGTAGATGTGTATTATTAATTAATTAATCTATTTACTTCATTGTTATTTTATTCATCTGGGACCTTTCTATTGGTTGCTTGCTCCTTCCCAACAATGTGAAGAATCCTGTCTGGGGATTTAGTAGCAGTATGTCAAAGGTGCTTGAATGTGTGCAGTGAGATACTGTAGCAACAAACTATTTCATATGCAGCATTGGAACTCCTCTGCTAACCCACTGCTAATTCCTCTGGAAGCATATTTTTAGCATGATAACCATTTGTGTCTCATTGGCAAGTGGATTAGGCAGTTACTTATGCCTAAGTGTCTGTATGCAACCCACATATTTTGGGCATATTTAATGAAGTATAAAAGAAAAGTGCACATGCTTCACATTTTGGCTGCGAAGTCAGAACCAACTGTGGGACTGTGCCTGCATTTCCTAGAGAATTACTTGCAGTGCCTGTCTTAAAAGGCAAAAGTACGAAGAATGAACTACTTTTTACATGATAAACTCCTCTTTCAAGTAGATACAGGTTCTGTCCTTTTCCCATGTCAACTATGACAATCTCGGTGCCTTCTGAACTAGTGGCAAGTTGTTATCCTTAGGAACCACAGATTTAATATGTAAATTTATTTGCACTGTTATTATTATTTAATATTATTATAAAATCCTACCTACACATTACAACAAATGAATTGCCAAGCATAGGGAATGCTCTGTGTGCAGCAAATACTCTGCATCTTTCTGCAAAAAGAGAAAATATAAGGCAGCATTTAAGTCTGAACTAGAGAAGAACTTATATTATAGGTGCGTGCTCTCTTCAGCAGATTTTTTTTCTGTAAACAATACTCAGATTATATTTACATGAACAGGTAGCACTCTAACACTGAAGCCCATAGTTTTGGAAAATACCCTCAGTGAATGTTGTAAGAAGTTGGAACAAGACTGAGCAAAGGATTTTGTGATTTGGCTCTCCAACAATATTACAAATTCCTGGTTTCGGTGCCAGGCTCTTTTCTCTTTTATAGATTCTTGTGAGAACCACTGGTCCAGTTGTGCTGTCATCTGGCATAATGGCAAAACTCCAATTGTCTTTAATAGGAGAAGTATCAGACTCCATCTACTGACAAGGCTAAAAGGATCATGACTGGAAAACACATGGCATGGCATGGCTTTCTTTAATAAGTTTGTTTTATTTATGCCAGCAAAAGATACTAAATAATTTACTGTTCCATTTTCTTTTGTCAGAGGCATGCTTTTTCTTGTGACTATTGATTTAGGCAGGATTAGCTTTAAATTCCAGGTTTTTTGAAGGAAGGAGATACTGAGGCTGTCATTCATGAGATTCAGTGGTGGACTATGAGGAAGGGAAAGCCCCAGGGACACCACCTGACTAGCATTGCCCCGTGAGGCACATGCTCCATGTCCCATTACAAGGAAGCAGTCACACCGACGTCCAGCACATCCATCAGCTTTGCAGCTGCATCTGCTCCTCTTTCACATAATCTGATGAAAACCAGTAGTTTATGCTTTCAGAAATATTGCCATTGATACTCTATTGAGTACCCTTGAGAAGTTAGTTGAATCTCCTTGATTCTGTTCTTAAATGTGTATTCACTCTTGTCACAATTCCAAAATTAATATTCTGTATATGTCGTATCTTACAGAACTTTGGATTTCAGGCAAGTAATGCATGTTAAAATACTGTAACCTGCTTGCATTGAGTGCCATGGACAAACTTCCACATCTTCCAAGGGGCTGAAAGCTAATGCTAATAGTTTCTATGTATGCCTCTCTGGATGTATACTGGATTTTAAATAGCTAATACATAGTAGCATACTGACTTTTAGCAAGTTTGCAACTCATAGGAGTAAAATAAACACCTAAATGGCAGAAGCTGCTACCAGAGTCAGACAGAATATGCTCGGTTTCATTTGCTCTCAGATATTAAGCAGTCATGGGCCTGGCTGGCTGGGAATGGCTGCTGTAAGCCTAGGAACTGTGGTCAAATACTTGGAAAATACCTGACCAGAAACTGGATAAATAAGAAAATATCACCTGCCTGTTGGTGCTGGGAATAAAAATTAAGAATGCTGGAAATAAAGACACATGTAATGTTCCTGTTGAAGGAAGAGAGTCCTAAAGAAAGTGATGTAGTCTTTGAACTTGCATGGGTGCATCTCTAAGGAATGCTGGATATGGAATTTATAACACAGCTGACACTGTGAGAAAAAATGGAATATAATGAACTTTGATGCAAAAGAAGAGAAATGCTTTAATATGGGTAAAGGGGGGAGTGGGTAAATTTCAGTACAGAAAAATGCATTTGTTGGTCTCCTTCTAATTTCGTGGGACGCACGAATTTAACATGCACTTTGATTCTTTCCACAGGGCTCCGACGAAGCGAGAGCCTGTCAGAGAAGCAGGTCAAAGAAGCCAAATCTAAATGTAAAAGTATTGCACTGCTGCTGACGGCAGCTCCCAACCCCAATTCCAAGGGGGTGTTGATGTTCAAGAAGCGTCGCCAAAGGGCAAGGAAATACACTTTAGTCAGCTACGGGACTGGGGAGTTAGAACGTTACGAGGACGAGGAGGAAGAGGGTGAAGGTGAAGAGGGGGACAAGGAAAACACTTTCGAGGTGAGTTTGCTTGCAACGAGTGAGTCGGAAATAGATGAAGAGTTTTTCTCTGACATTGACAAGGACGGTAAGATCGTGACGTTTGACTGGGACAGTGGTCTGCTTGAGGTGGAAAAGAAGACAAAAAGTGGAGAGGAGATGCAGACGCTTGCAGACAGCACAGGGAAAGGGGCCCTCATGTTTGCCAAGAGGCGGCAGAGGATGGATCAGATTACAGCGGAGCAAGAGGAGATGAAGGCAAGCACAGTGCAGACAGAGGAGCACAGGGAAACCACCATGACGGAAAACTTCCAGAAAGTGAGCTCTTCTGTCTATCAATCAAAAGAGGAGGAAATGTCAAGACAGCAGACCTGTGTGAGCAAAAGCTACACAGATGTGAGCCAGAATCACAGCAAAGTGGTGCAACAAAATGGCTTTGGCTTAGCACCTGGCACAAACCTCTCTTTTCAGTCCTCTGGAGCTCAAAAAGCAGCATCTACGAATAAAACAGCGAAGCCCTTCCCTTCTGGGGTTCAAAACCGAGCAGCTGCACCATTTTCACCCGTAAGAAATGCCACCAGCCCCCTTTCAGATGCAGCAGCACCACCTCCTTACTGCTCTGTCAGCCCACCAGCTGAGGCTTTCTACAGACCTGTCTCAGCTCCTGTGGCCAGCAAGGCTGCCCCGGCCGCGTGGGCAGCCACCGAGCCCACAGAACACATCGCGTCCAGGGATGAAAGGATTGCTGTGCCAGCCAAAAGAACCGGCATACTGCAAGAGGCAAAGAGAAGAAGCACTTCCAAACCCATGTTCAATTTCAAAGACGCACCCAAAGTAAGTCCTAATCCCGCCTTGTTGTCCCTTGTACACAATGCAGAGGGCAAAAAAGGTACTGGAGCTGGTTTCGAGTCAGGACCTGAAGAAGACTACCTCAGTTTGGGAGCAGAAGCTTGTAATTTCATGCAGACTCAAGCATCTAAACAAAAGGCCCCTCCTCCTGTTGCTCCAAAGCCTTCACTCAAGGTGTCTCCTTCTGCTGGTACTCCAGTTTCACCAGTCTGGTCACCTTCAGCTGTGGCTTCCAACAAGCCTCCTTCTTTCCCAGCACCAGCCTCACCTCAGGCAGCATATCCTGCACCACCCAAATCTCCACAGTATCCTCATTCTCCTATCCATCCCCCAAGCACTCTTAACCTTGCTGGTCCTTTCAAAGGGCCTCAGGCCAGCCTGGCGAGTCCAAACCTTCCCCCCAAGTCAACACCAGTCACCCCAAGTGCTGGAGAAACAAAGCCTCCCTTCGAGATGCCACCAGCTATGAGTGGGAAAGGAGCACAGCTGTTTGCCAGGAGGCATTCCCGAATGGAGAAGTATGTGGTGGATTCAGAGACTGTGCAGGCAAACATGGCACGAGCCTCATCTCCAACTCCATCTTTACCAGCTTCTTGGAAATACTCATCTAATGTCCGAGCACCTCCGCCCGTTGCTTATAATCCCATCCACTGCCCGTCTTACCCTCCTGCTGCTACCAAGCCTTCCTCTAGGGCCGCTGCTGCTACCAAAACCACAAAGAGAAAACCTAAGAAAGGTCTCAATGCTTTGGATATTATGAAACATCAACCTTATCAACTCGATCCATCTTTATTTACTTTCCAACCACCCAAGGAAAGCCTTGCCATGAAGCAAACATCGAAGCTGTCCACTTCAAAGCAAACACTGCCTTTACCAACCTACCTTCCACCTGGTGCTGGATCTCCTACAAGGGCCCGGCCTTCTTCAGTGTACTCCGTGCCAGCCTACGGTTCCCAACCTTTGTTCCCGTCAAATGCCTCTCTCCCAGGAAATGAGTCGTATTCACCCACAGGCTACTCTGCATTTTCTAAGCCAGAAACCACCACATCCTCTTTGTTTACTGCTCCGAGGCCAAAATTTTCAGCCAAGAAAGCTGGCGTCACTGCACAGGTGTGGAAGCCATCGGTTATTCAAGAGTAAACCTGGTAGCTGAAACTTAGTGTCCATTTTGCTTGCAGTCACTGGTTTGCAGTGGTCACCTGGCACACAGACTGTGCCAGCGGTATTCCTTAGCTTACTTAAGAATGTCAGATGTATCACCTCAAATCTGGGTCCAAAATATTTGAACTTTTTAAAGGAATCAAAATAAAAATTTTAGCACATTTATGCATTTTATCAGGTGCTTTATAGACATGACATCCTGAAACGGAGAGGTACCATTGCAGGAAGCGAGCAGGACACTAGGTTTTTGCTTTGGGACTACAACAACAGAAACAGTAAGCAATATTCCTGGTATGTCAAATTAATAGAGAACAGCTCTCTTCCTGTCCCTCTCCCCAACTGTGTTCTAATTACCTAGGGATTTGAGGACTTTGGTGGTTGTTTTTTTTAAAGAAGTGCCTTATTAACTAATAGTAATATGTATTATTAACACAGCATAAAATAGACAGTGTTAGACTCTGACTGATCACTAGCAGAACACCACTGGCTAGATCTTTGGCCTGCACAGAGCCTCATGGAATTCACCCACAGTCTGTCCTGGCTCAAAGGTCCTTCCACAGGAATCTGATTGATCAGCCAGGGGCTTAGCTTGTAAACTATGTGGATCAGCTGTGATCCAAAATCATGAATTGCCTCTGTGATTTCACAGAGAACATGCTATAAGAGATGTTGGAGTGTTATGAAGACTAAAAAGAGGTGGAAAGACAGCTGGACAAATTGCTAAAAATTTCCCATTTTGGGGAAATTTCACATCCCATGTGCAGGCATATTTTTAGCCAGAGTTTGCCTTGAGCCCAGCAAGTATGGGAGAAGCCTGTATTATTGAGCAGTCAGAGAGGTGAGCTGGGTTTTGCAGCTGCAGTGTAATGCACCGGTTTCTTGTGAAAGCACAGTGACTGAGAACTGGAGGGCTACCTGTAGTGTAGAGTGCTGATTCTTGCTCCCAGGGTACTCCGTGCCACAGAAATTAACAGTAAACCACGATTATGACCATGTCTTCCTACTGGTCTCTTGTACACATTGTATTATTTTCACTTGGGCCTCGACAGCGCTTCTTCCCACTTTAGATCTTTTTACTCTGGTCTTATACTTCTATCTTTTACTTGTTGTACTGGGGACTAAGGATTGAAATACTGCTACTGTGGAAAATTCTTCAGAGCCTGTGGTCTTGAAATGTACTGTATAATCCTGCAGTGAATACAGAGCTTTGCTGAAATCAAGGGGCTATATTTGAGTAGTTAAACATGTCTTTCATCAGCATCAGTGGTGCTAGGGCTGAAACAAGGTGCTGTTTCCCACAACTAAGGGAATCAAAATCTATCCCAGGCGTGAAGCTAAAGATTAAGGCATAGCTCTGTGCATAAAGATAGCAGAATCTGTTGATATATTTGTTTAAACTATCATTCAGCTAGTTACAGACCAGATTATGGACCTTGCATATCATAGCAGGGTTTGTAGAACTATCTATCTCAATGAAGAAAACATTCCTAAGTATGAACAAAATCTCCGTAGTTTGGTCCCATGATGGTAACTCAAACTGCAATCAAAGGTGAGTAGGATGCGTTTGGTTGCACATGCAGAAAGCAGGCTGAACTCTAATCAAGCCAATAAAAAACACTCTTCTGAATTTTGGACCTCCAAAATTCTACTCTCCCCTTTAAATTTTAGATTGGCATACTGACTGCTTTAGAAGAAAATGACCAAGGGATCCATCTCCCTCTTAAAATTCAGAAGAATGATAGGAAATTCAGGGAGAAAAAAATTGGAAAACTCAAGAAATATCTATACTGCATTTACCTGGAAATAGAAAGTAGCAATATTTTAGTCCTTCGGAGATTTCCCTTCTACCTGTTTTCCACTGTCAATATCTGTACTTTCTTCTATCATTAAACTTGTCCCTTTCCTCTCTGCCTGTTTGCGGCTTTTTTCTTTGGTTTGGCTGCTATTTTTTTGTTTCACTTCCACATATAGACTGCCAGTATGTTTTTGGGGGAAGTCTATCCCTATGCTAGCCTGTTAATATGAAATCTCCTCCCTCCCCTTGCTCTCTCCTTCCCCCTTCCCTTTCCTCTCTCCTTTCCCCACCTCTGTCCAAGTTCAATCTGGAGTTGCACACACTGTTTTAGGTAGACTTTAAGACACCAGTATGTACTTGGAATAAAGATACCCCTCAAAGGTAAGTAGTGCTGTGAGAGACACAGAAATCCAATCAGCCTCATATTGCCATGTTTTTGCTTAGTCTCCTCCTGTAAAGCGCATCTGTAAATTATAATCACACTTCTGCACTTGTTCACCCCACCACCAAAAGAATATCTCCTTAATGCGGAGATTTATGGCAGCTTTGTCCTTTCACCATGAGTGTTGATATTGATGCCTGTGGCTACGAGACACAGGAGCTTAGAAAGTGCATCTGTGCTGAGAGCTGGAATTTTGATCACATTTGGATTCAAGTACAAGTATTTCATATGGCCTAGAACAATGACAGAAGGATTTTTAAAGCACCAGCAGGAGTTAAAAACAAAAGTCTCAGTGACATTAGTCCTCTTAACTCAGTTCAGATCTTCCGAAAATCCCACTCAAAGCCCAACTCTGAATTCTATTTCTTATATACACATCATTCTATATGCATGGGACTTGGATCCAACTTAGCTTCAAGGCTCTTTTTACTGATCAGGTGAGTCTTTAATTCTTATTAATATTTCAGAAGACTGGTCTACTCAGAGTAACAGGTTTATCCAAGATGTAATCTCTCTTGAAGCAGATATTTAGAGGAAAGCTGAACTGTTCATTGTCATGGGTCCAGATGAAAAGCTAAAGATAATGTCAAATGTAGCTGAAATGTCAAGGAAATGAATGGTTTGTGTAGAGGAGCCAGCTGAAATTTCACTTGGAAAGGGCAGTGAGCTTTTGTAAATGGTTTTCTGAAAAAGCTATTAGAATTATTTTATATAATATGGCAAGGCTGCCAAGATGCAATTGTCATGTTTACTATGGAAGAATATTTAACAGTGAATTTTAAGCCATCACTTGTAACAATACTTCCAGTATATTCACATTAAAAGAGGAATTTAAGTGTTTTATGACAATTTTAACACATTTAATTACAGCACATACTGGAAGTATTACATTGCACCGGTTTTGATGTCACATTCTATACAGCCTTTTCATAAAAACAGCTACTTCAGTCAAGGGTTTATATACCTTCAATTTATGATTCAGTTATAAACATCTTGCCATAAAACTGAATTGAATAGTTTTGATTTGGAGATGAGTGGCTTTCAGACAAAAAGTTAAAATTTCTGCTGCAAAAATCAAAGACAACATTTAGTTCTTCAACAAAAAACTGCTTAACTTCTTCCCCCATTCTCCAGGGGAACCACTCTTACATGTTCCTGCTCACCAAAAAATAATCTATTATGAAACAACCAGAAAGAGATTGCAATGACGTTTTCCTGTAGGAACATTTACAGAGTAAACATTATCATCTCTTACAAGTAAGCCTCATTTTTTTGGTTTCTGCTCTCTTAAGGAAGAAACAGAAAATAAGAGGTTGTGGAATCAGCAGGCTCAAAAAAATTAGGAAGTGTGAAGCTTGTGTGTGGTTCAGATAGAAAAATTAGTGCTAAGTGGCAGAGCAGCAATTTTGAGAGAAAATACTACTAGGATTAGAGGGAGGCAAGCTGGGGGGAGAAAACTCCACAAAAAAACCAGTGACTATACAGGATAAAATACCTGTCAGAGGATTTTACAGTACTGAAGGTAAAAGAACAATCAGCAAGAGAGGCTCACCTATTCTGCACATAGAGATGGCTGATTATTTCCAGACTTCCGTTCAATTTTTTTTTGTTGAACTCTGATAAAAGATTATAAGCTTTATAAGATTATAAAAACAGCTTCACACCACATAATGTGATCTGGGAGGAGCATTGCTTATCAACTATCCAGGATGAGGCCTCAACAAAGGACCAGCCTGACTCTCAGGTGTGCTGCTCCAGCCATTCTGGAGTGGGAATGCTCTGTACACTGTGAGGCAGGGGAATACCAGGGAAATGACAACAACTAACACTATGCAAAATCTTTCTCCTCTCTTTTTTCCAGGATCCTTTTCCAGATTTGCTAGCTTTAAAATTCCAAACCCTTTGGTTCTAAAAAGATTCACTCTTCCAGTCTTGCCTTTTTACATGAAGCGACTTTCTTTACCTGAAGTCAAACACCCAGGATTCCACTGCTTGCTTTGGTGGTTTGGCACAGCAAGTGCAAATCTTAATTACACAGCTTGGCATAATGGTATTTTATAATGACTCTGCTCAGCTTGGAACGGAAACACTGTACAAAGAAGAAACGTGACAAGATCTTCACAAACGTGTGGATTCAGACGCTCTGAATGAACTCACTGCTGGTAGATCTCTTGGGAAAATATGTGAGCCTGGTCATTTCATGGCACTCTTGGTGCCACCATCACAACTTCACAGTACCCATGACAACAACTGGCCTTATTTTACAGTAGACATGACTTTTGCATGCC
>WEIT01015654.1:921-11482 GCA_013389985.1 Dryoscopus gambensis | reverse complement strand
AGCGAGTTATTTATGGGTCATGAGGCAAGGCATTGTTGAGGCAATTAACAGAAGATTGTCCGGAGGGAGGAGGCAGGGGACCATTGCTACACCTGGTTTCAATAGCTCATACAGATGGTAACAGAATACAGACAACCCAGGACATATTGCCAAACTTATAAATTTATGTGTTATGCCTCCTGTTGTCTACTTCTTTCCTAAAAGTATGTTTTTGATACTCTGATCACAAATCATCTCTTCACAATTTGAAAACAGGCAATCAAGGAAGGTGCTTATGGGTTATGCTGCCTTTCTGATAGTGAGTGGTCTCGTCACACAAGATGGCAGCCAAAAATTGACTTTTCTTTGTATTCACTCTTTTTAAAAAAGTAACAGGAAAAGCCATCTCAGAAGCAATTCTCATGTGAGAAGGTCTATCAGATATCCTGGAAAATAAATCTTGTTTGAAGTTCCTACTCACTTAGCAGTACGTAATGGTATATGTTTAAAATAATTGCACCCTTTGTTAATTGATATCAAAACCTTTGAAATTTTTATAATGCCTTCTATCACAGATATTTCTTCCAGCCATGGAAGAATCTTAAAATTTGTCATCTTATCCACTAAAACATGTATTTTACAGTTCTCTTCACATGATGCCTCACCGAACTGCGAGGAATGCTGTACTGGAGGAGTATGAGGAGCAGCAGTGGTGGCAGTGGCAGAAAACAATATGAGGAATACATAGGAAGAGGTATACAGGTGCTCTTCCCTGAGCTGGTCAGACCAGACTTATTTATTGTTCAAGCCAGCAAGGGACTCAGCCTGCACCAATCAGTACAGATGATTTAAGCAGAATCAAATAATCAGTCCAATTAATTTTAATAAATGCATACATATATATCTCCCAGCAGGCAAGTATGTGGCAACATGATGATCACCAAAAAAAAAAATCATGTCTTCTGTTTCTCCAGAGCTTTTGGAACCAATACAGACACACAGACAAAGCACCTGTCAGGGCATGCAACCACCTAGGTTTCAGGCTGCAGGGTGTACCTGGAGATGGAAAATAATAGTAACACCTTTTGGGGGTGTACGCTCAGGCAGAAGAACTGTTCTTCTTGGTCCCTGAGCTTTGGAAGAAGGAGAGCAGACTGAGGAGTATTTCAGAGTGAGTCTGAGAAGGAGATAGATCAATGGAGACATGGTCTGACATTTCTGATACATACAAGTCAATTCAACATGGGTAGGGCCAGTATCTGTTTTGTGTCAGGATGAAGATGGTATTACTAGTGGGTAAGGAAAAGTAGAAGTAAATTAGTTTGTGGGGCTCCCAGAGGAACACCTCCTTACCCTCTCCATTCCTTACCCTTACCCTCTCATACCTTCACAGAATAGGTATTAGGCTCTGTGAATGGTCGAGGAAGGACATTACAAGGTAGAAAAGGATGAACCTGCGTAAGTACTTTCACCAAGGCCAGATTAACCAGCCCCTTTTGCCAAGACTTTTGCGTTAGGACTAGCACTGAGAAGAAAGGTCATGTTCTGGTCAGAGATGGCTCCCACCGGACCAGAATGAAGGCATCCACCTGCAGACTGGGCTATCTTTTCAGGGAACTCTTCTCTCTCCCTGTGACCCAAATCAAGGTTGTCACCAGACAACTGATGAGCACAGTACAGTTTCTCAATTATGACACACTCCTGCTCTATTACATGGGTACAAATTACATTGCATTTAGAAATCTAAAGTCAACCAAAAGACATTACAGAGCCCTGGGAGAAATTATTCAGGAGCACAGGTGGTGTTCTCTTTAATCCTCCCATTAATGGGGAGAGACGTTGGAAGACAATGGTGTGCATCAAAACCCAGCTCCAGGACTGGTGCCTCTTCGAGAACTTTGATTTTTATATTGAAAGAAGAGACTTTCCTGTGGAAAGTGTCCTGGGGCCTGATGGGATTCACCTGTCCCAATGGGGTAAAGATGCCTTTGTTTTTAAGCTGGCAGGACTGATTAATGGGACTCCAAACTACAATTTATGGGGAAAATTTATAACATCAGGAGAGCTAAAGATAAGCCAAAGTTTGGCATCAGCTTAGGGTGACAATGCTAATGGGAGCATTTATACTTATCCAGGGAACATCTAAAACAAAAGTCATACACCAAAGCACATAATATGAGAATCAAACAAATAGGACGGAAAGTGTTGGTCTGTTAAAAAATCTGTTGTTTCATTTATATTAGTGAGGATTGGTAGAGTAAGTCCCATGAATGGAGTACTGGGATGGAGAGCTATTCACGAGGGACAGGCATGGCAGGTAAGGTAGAAGAATTCCACTCGGTGCAAGGGAGAGTTTTGACTGTACAGCCCCTACAGTTAAAGATTATGTGGTTGAAAGCCTCTGGATGAGGAATAAGGGATGGAAAACAATGAAGATGTTGTAGTGTGTGTCTGTGACTAATAACCAGGCCAGCACTGATGAGGTATTCTATAGGCAATCACAAGAAATTTCTGCATTGGTAGCCCTTGTCCTTTATGGGAATTTTCAATTTCCAAGACATCAGCTGGAAAAACAATACTACTGTGATAAGCAAGTCTGGAAAATTCCTGAAATTCATTGAAGATAATTTATTGTCACAAGTATTCAGCAAGGCAACTAGAAAAGATGCTCTCCACAACTTATTATTTGTGAAAAGAGAAGTATTCATGGGAGATGTGCTGGTAGGTTGGCAGTCTTGGCTACAGTGATCAAGAGGTGTCTGAGTTTAAATTTTTTTTATAAGGGGGAAAAAAAGATCAGCAAAGTTATTATCCTAGATTTCAAGAGAGCAAACATTAGGCTATTCAGGCAGCTACTTAGCAGTGTCCACTGGGAATCTGTTTATGAGGGCTTGGGAGTCCATAAGTAGATCAGTTTTTAAGAACCATTTTTTAAAAGCACAGGAGCAGACAACTCCCTTATGTTGCAAATCAAGCAGGCAGGGCAAAAACCCAGCTTTGCTGAACGAGGAACTCCACTTGGAACTCCTGAGGAAATAGAAATTATGTGATTTCTGAAGCAGAGGTCAGGCTTTGCAAGAAAATTACAGAGCGCTTCAGGGAGAAGTCAGAAAACACAAAAGCAATGAAAGAGCTTTTTATCATATTCCAATCAAATACAACAAGAAAGTTCTTCTCTAACTACCTATTTTGATAATACTGAATAACCACCTGATTAAATTTGAGTTTTAAGCACATCCATAATGCCGATATGGCCCTTTTACCATTCTGGCTCTTCTACAGAAGTTCATAAACATTAATATATGCCAACTGACAAGAGTAGCTGTAAACACTCTAAAACTGCTTTGGATTGTATTTTGTTGTCCTTTCCCTGTATTTGACTTTTACTCACCTTTTACTCATCTTCCCAGTCATCTTTCAAAATTACTAGATATAGTTCTTCGATATTTAGTGAGAAATATTAATAACCCTTCTTGTAAATATACCAAATGATTACACTACATACTAGTATACAGACCTAATAGAGTTTTACATGAATTAATGCTGAAAGTATTAATAGCATTAGATGCCAAAAAGATGCTAAAATTGAAAGATACAGTTATGAACAGTGACATTTTGATTAAGAAGTATACAGGGAATTCTGAATCACAAAATTTAAAGTCAGAGTATTTTAGAATTCTTGGCATTGTCAGGGACAGTATGTAACACATTTCCTAGTTTGTTCTACTTCTGTCAGATTTAACCTATTATTTCAAATGCAAATTCATCCACCGGATAACAAACAGAAAGACAATCATTACCATCATTATTTTTCCTGAGGCTAGCAAGAGCACCCACAAAGTATAATGTGGTTTGGAATTGGAAAGGAAAGTATGAGATAAAAATAAGATTAATAATCCAAAGTTATGACATAAGTCACTATTACTATGACATAATTGGAAAAAAACCCCTGTATAAATTATAAAATGTACTTTCATCTCTTGAAATGCCTCAGATTTCCCCCATTACTGTGTTCAAATCCAACTTAAAAAAAATCAAATGCTGATTTTTTTAAGTCTGAGAAACTTGGGCTGAGGGGTTTCTTTAAATTAAATATATCATTTAAAAATAATTCTTTAGGTATGATTTTTGTATAGCTTATTCATCTAGCTATCAGTATTAAATTAATTTTCTCAGAGTTTATCTTTAAAGCCAGTTAGGAACTAAAGAGAAACACTGAAAACCAACATGATTACTTATTTTTAAAATTTTATTTCAAGTTATCTAATTAGTGAAATAATCATGAGGTATTGATTGGAATTCTAGCTTATCAAGTGTTGCCACAAATTTTATGAAACATCAAAGGAATTCTAAAGCAATTTTGGCCTAACAGAATATTCTCCTCTGTGTGGAGATGGCACTGGAATGACAGAAGTGTTGCAGGCTACTCTGCCACTCCTATCTGTAGATTTTTCTCCACATCCAAAAGTCTAAATCCTTACATACTGGATATTGTCTGCTCTAAGAAAGAAAAAAAAAATATAGGAAAATCACAGAAACACAGAATATGCTGAGTTGGAAGGGAACCATGAGGATCATTGAGTCTAGTTCTTGGCCCCTACAGGACCTCCCTAGCAACCCTGTGTGTCTGAGAGTGTTGTCCCAATACTTCTTGAGCTCTGTCAGGCTGGTGTTCTGACCACTGCCCTGGGTTCTGTTCCAGTGTCTGTTCCAGTGCCCAAACACGCTTTGGGTGAAAAAGCCTTTTCCTGATATCCAGCCTAAACCTCCCCTGACACACCTTCAGGCCATTCCCTCAGGTCCTGTCACTGGTCACCACAGAGAAGGGATCAGTGTCTGCCCCTCCTCTTCCTCTCACGAGGGATTTGCAGATTGCCATGAGGTCTCCCCTCAGTCTCCTCCAGACTGAACAGACCAAGTGCCCTCAGCCACTCCTCGTACAGCTTCCCCTCCAGACCCTTCACCATCCTCGTTACTCTCCTTTGGACACTCTGTAATAGCTTAACCTCTTTCTTATCTTTGGTGCCCAAAACTGCCCCCAGCACTCGAGGTGAGGCCATCCCAGTCCAGAGCAGAGCTGGTGAGGCTGTGCTTGATGCCCCCTTGGACATGCTTGACCCTCCTGGCTGCCAGGGCACTGCTTACTCATATTCAACTTCCCACTGACCGGGACCCCTAGCACTGCTTTCCAGCATCTCATGCCCAGTGTGTCTGTACATCCAGGGTTGCCCCATCCCAGGTGTAGGATCTGGCACTTTCCCTTGTTAAATTTCATACAGTTGGTGATTCCCCATCTCTCCAGTTTGCTGAGGTCTCTCTGCAGGACCTCTCTGTCTTCAAGGGAGTCAGCAGCTCCTCCCAGTTTTGTATCATCTGTGAACTTGCTAAACTTGTGGGTAAAAAGGACTCAAACAATAATAATAATTTTAAAAAGGCATTGTGGTAAGCATCATGTGGAAATACCGTAGGAATGTTATTGCAAAAAATAATAGATACAACTAAATTATATCTAAACAAAATTTTGAATAAACAAACATGAAAGTCAAAATAAAAGAACTATTAAAATTAACTTTCTTTTGCTTTGGAAATTTGGTCCAGCTCATTTTTAGACATTTTATTAAATATAGTTTGGTCATGGATTAGCCAGAGACAACAAAAGGGTTGTAAGTCCTCATAAAGCTGACTGTACAGTCCAGTCCCTCTCAAGCTCTATGACGACAGTTTAACCTCAGACCTACACTATCCATCACTCGTTTTATCCATCACAATGACTCAGGCCAGAATTACATCTCGTCTTCCGAAAAAAAAATCACTACAAGTGGAAAAAAATTAATTTATTTTCAGGTATAGGGACAGGCATATGAATCCTAATAAAGTTTAAACTGTTTTTTATTACAATCTGTGAGTTTCTCATGGGCTCTTTCTTTTACCTTTACAAACCTCCCCTCATCCCTCGAGCGCAGGGGTTATTGAGTGAATGGCTGTGTGGTGCGTAGTTTCTGGCTGGGGTTAAATCACAACATCCAAGGAGAGAAAGATACAGGAGTCAGTATTTCTGTGACTATTGAAATCTCTTGTGGAGGAGAAGAATTCATTTGTTTCATGGCGCATCTTTGAGCTTTCAACTATTTGCCACGTCTGTCTGTCCCATTCATAGAAAAGCCCCATCTGTCTCACTGTCAAATACGTTCTTTTGTTTCCTTCATTTTCAGATAAAAAAACCATTTTCACACCACTCTTTGTTTCTTCCTACCTTATATTTGGCATCTTAACAGTAATAGCATTCCCACATACATCTTTATCAGCAAAAGAGATTATTGTAGGAGAGAAGGTGGGAAGTATATTACCCATTATTCTTTCAGGATGAAAGTAGGAAGAGACGCAAAAAATGAGCAGTGAATGCAATAAAGATGAATTAGTCAAGTTATGAAAAGAAAGGAAGCAAAATTCTAAAATAGTACTAGCTGTTTGTCAGCTATAGTCATACCAACAAATACTGCCTAGACAAAGTGAGGATTCCTGGATTTTTTTAACCCTTTCAAAGACTGCTTGAAGTATATTTTGGTAGCTGACTTAAATGCTTTTCTCTCAGTTTCTTTCTTGGTTTTGGTAATGCCGTGTTGCTCTGTTTTCTGTCATTTAGACTCCCTTATTCTTCCCCTGAGGACTGAATAGTTACCACTAGCCCTATGATGTGAATCTCTCTATTTTACATAGAACTATTTGTCCCTTGGAACAGATGGAAAAGGAAGAGAAACAAACACTTTTTAGAATGAAGATGTGACTGATTTTCCTGTTTTCAGGGTGACAAAGAGGAAAGAACTGCCTTTCCCTTGGTACCGAGGAGTGCCTCTGCCTCTGGCCAGGAAGGGATTCTGCGCAGCATAGGACCATCGCATAGTTTTCATCTGTGGCTGTACTCTGTGTCTAACACAAAGTAGGATAAGCAACATGAGGCCTTCAAAGTTTTACAAAAAACATGAAGCATCCTTGACTTGTGACTTCAGTGTATGTATTTTTCTATGTATATGCGTATGTATATGAAAAGCAGACATTTCTTCCTCTTAGCAAGTTTTAGCAGCCTTTTGGCCTCTGAAAGACTCTTTTTGCATGCCAAAAGCATAGCAAGCTTGGACAACTGTAATAGATTGAACCTGAATTGATTGATGGGCTTTTGGGCCAATTGTGCTTTTGCGATTTTTGCATATGAAAACCAGGTGGAGGTGCAGGAATTTCCTTTTTTTTGTTCCAGCCCTCCTGCTGGAAGGTGGGGGTCGGGGCTCCGAGCCTCTGGGCCCTGGCCCAGGCTTTCCTCTTTCCCCTGGTCCTTCCCCTCAGCTCCTGGTGGCAGCAGCAGCAGGCTAAGCTGCTAAGAAGCCACCCCAGAGTCCTGAGTAGCTGCATGGCCATAGAACTCCAGCTGAGCCGGGACCACGCGGCCGAGATGAGATCTGAAGTTGCCGTGACCCACCCCCTCCTTTTGCTGGAGCTGGCGAGAGCCAGTGGAGATCCTCTGCAGCCAGCATAGCTTACACTAAACTGAAAAAAACATCAGCACAGCCTGCAAAGGAGAAAACCACGGCGGCTTCAAGGTCAGAAAGAAAGAGAAAGTGAGTCATGTGAGACGGAGCTGAAGATGGTGATGGTAAAAGAGGGCGGAGTCGTGCCCAGTGCGAAGCATAAAAATATTTCTTGCAAGCTGTAATAAAAACTGTAATATCACAAACTGTTCTTTCTTCTTTAATCAATTTAAAAAGACATGGGGGGATGAAAACTCTGTGTGCAGCCTGCAGAAAAAGAAAAGTGACCACGTCAGGTCACCTAGAAGTTGTAAGATACTTTTAGAAATTTTGTAAAGGAGAGAGTGGTTCCTTTTTTCAGGCTGGAATTTGCTTATCTTTAAATAAAGAAACACCCCACGTGTGGCCCATGCTGGCAGTTGAGGGAAGACTGCAAGATTCATGGGAGAGATATTTTTCATGGTAGCAGAATTCTGGGCGAGTCTGTTGCTTTTTAGGCAGTTTGGAAACCACGTGAAGCAAAAGAAACCTTTTTTCCTTAAATATCAGAAGAACTGTAATACTGACTAAAATCATGGTTTGTTATCCTTTGTGTGAGTTAGGTAAAAGGGAGAAGTGCTGGAAGAAAAGAGAGTTTTGCTTTACTTTCTTATTATTTCTTTTTATTTTTAATTCTGTTAGTAATAAACTTCTTCATATTCTTTAAAGTTTTAAGCCTGCTTTGCATTTCTACAAATCCCTTATCTCACAGAACGTAAGAAACGCGAACAAAACCACTACCACAACCAACATAAGAATCTCTTCTTTGATTTTCCATAATTTCTCAGTGATATTGCTTAAAAACATAATAATACATATACAATACTGCTTTGTCTTTCTAGGAGGCCACATAAATGTTAAATGCAATGGAGATGAAGGCTGGAATGAAAAGTGAAAAATAGACATTGGCAATAGTTTATGGAAAAGAATTAACAGGGAAGTAATAAAAGCAATCCTTAACGTGTGTCTAAGGTCTGTTCAACTTACAAATGTCAGATTCTACTTT
Organism: Dryoscopus gambensis; assembly: GCA_013389985.1. Classification (NCBI taxonomy): domain Eukaryota; kingdom Metazoa; phylum Chordata; class Aves; order Passeriformes; family Malaconotidae; genus Dryoscopus; species Dryoscopus gambensis. The sequence continues at coordinate 2,938 of WEIT01015654.1, read as the reverse complement.
TCTAATTTTCTACCTTAGAAAATATTGAAAGCAAAAATCATTAGCTGAGGCAAATCTTGGGAAAGGAAAATAGATCTTAATTTTTATTACTATTACTGCAGTAAGATCCTGAAAGTAAGATATGTTTTAGTTCAGTGTTTTACAACTGACTCCAATAGCAGAGTAATTTTGAAAGGAAAGGATATGTATTTCCCAAATGAACGACTTAAGAGTGAAAATAATGGTAGAGTTATGAAAGAAGTTATTTAGATGTGTCAAACTCTGTAATCATGCCTTTTTGTTTGAGGGGATTTTTATTAGTTTAAGGAGAAAAAGTAGGAAGAGCCAGGACCCCAACCAGACAAGACCTTTAGCCCCAGCCAGAAGCAGTTTTTTGCTGCTTGGGATTTCTTTTGTTATGTCCTCACAGAGAGAAAATGTGATCTTTGAGACTTTAAAACATGGATTTTCTATACAGTTTTTAAAACCTACTGTTCTCCTGAACTCAAAATGTTTCCAATAACAACTTGAAGGAAAGTACTATGAATTAACCTGAGATTCTTCCTGCACTGGTAAAACTAACTGCCCTCTGTACTGAACACTTCTTGTCTCTGCATATTTATGAAAGCAGAAAGAAACCAAGCTGGAATGTCAAGACCTTGAGTCCACTGTGACAGTTGTCCATAAATAGCAGTTTCCATTGTTTAGTGATGCTTTTGTATTTATCTCCCTATTTTAATAAACTATTCAGAAGTAATCTTTGTCTTTCCAGTTAAAAGTAAATGAAAGTGTCAAAAGTCTGAAATTAAAATGGCTAATGACCTATGGCCAATGTCATAGTGGCTAGCAGCACTCATCAGAACCTCTTTCAAAATGAAGACTGTGTTACTTGCTCCCAAATCACACAGAGCAGCTTCAGGTGTATACTGCTGCCTTTAAGCTTAACTTAGACAATATTTTGGAGCTCTAAGATGTCACAGTATGCTCCCGTATTCTGGCTTTCACCTGCCGGTCATCCAAAAGAGATACAGTGCTTTAATGTTTACCAATTATTTTATAATTGTTTGCAAGAAGCCAGGTTTAAGTAAAAGCAAATTAAAACTACTTCCCCCATTGAGTTACAAAGATTTTTACATAAACAGGTGACATGAAAGAGGAGAAAGTAATTTCCTCTGTTTACCCCAATGTCAAACCTGAAAGAACACTCTCTCCTCCTGTTTCATCCAGATGAGAAGCTGTAGATAAATTACCTGAGTAAGTTTTTTTGTACCTCTTCAATACCAGCTCTGTTATCACTAAAGAGAGCATCTGGCTGGGGAAGAATGCCATCCTTTATACTTACAACCTTGTTTGGGATTTATTCCAGGTTTCATTTAGATTCTAATCTTCCCAGACTCATTTTCTTTTCAAGATTATTGATACTTAGTTTATTTCAGGGGACAGTTTCAGCCCTGTCATCTTGGATTATGTACAGATAGTTTATCTACTCGTATCTGTCATTTTAACAAGTGTTTTACTCTAGAAGTGGGTACAACTCTTCTTTCCCTGTTATTGTAATATGACAATCCTGAGTGAAGCCTTTCCTTATATCAATTTACATAAATGTGCCAATCAGCCACAGTACTTTCCCTGCTAATTATTAATTAAGAACAGACAGAATAGTTATTCACCACACTGGAGCAAAAACTTTTTTAAGTCTTTAACCATCCTGTCTTTCAAGACACACAAAATGCAAAAAGTACATCTTGGCAAATTTAGATTTCCCACTGAAATTATGTCTTAAAATCCCCAGTTCAGAGCGTGAGGCAGCAGAAATCTCCTAAACTCTTTAAGATTTCTCTTTATCAAGGCTTTTTACACATATTTCTATATAGACTGTAAAACCAAATGAAGAACTACAAAGATTATGCAGATTTGATGAATGAAAAAACCACTGTTATCATATACACCATAATAATATGCTTCCATTTGAAGGATAATATTTTTCCCCATATCATGGGAAAAGAAGAAAGCCAGGCAGATTATAAAAGGAAACAGA
>WEIT01015648.1:0-13668 GCA_013389985.1 Dryoscopus gambensis | reverse complement strand
GTTAATTTGATAAATACAGAGTGTAAAAGATAGTGTACATTGAAACAGAATGTTCCTAGATTTACTTAACAAACTTAATTATCTAACATTACATAGAAAATTCTCACTGGTTTACAGGTATTGCGTTTAAGGTTTTTCTGACAAAGCTTCGTATTTTTTGTAAAGCAAAGTTTAATAGGTAAAAAGTAAATACAGTGGTTAGGGTTATTATCTTGTAACCCTATCAAATCTGGCTGAAGGCTCAGGTTTTCTGTACAGAGCAAGAAGATAACTTCAAAAGCTCAAATAGTTTGTAGTTTGGAGAAGCAGTCAACTGAGAGAACTTAAAGATCAAAGTGAGAATATCTGATTTTAATGATGCAGAACATATGCTTCACCAAAAACTTTTTGGATTAAAAAAGTTAATGTAATCAAAGAGAACTGCACTCTTTGTTTGGATCTAAGAGCTCTGTGTTGAAGAACTCTGCACAATATCCTTTAGTGTGCTGCTACAGTAGTTGTGTATAAGGAGTGAGTTAAAGGAAACTTAAGAGAAAACTGAACCTGGGGCTCAGCAACTTTTGTTCTGAAGATCTAAAATATTTTTATTCAAGAGCCCTGAAGAGTGTTGAATCTGCAGATAGACATAAAAAGCAAGATTGTTCTCTGGGAACCTGATTAGCCTTATTCAAAACTGAGAATCCAGAAGTTCCTATGGAGAGTTTTTTATTTACAGTGAATAAAAAAAGAAACAAACCCAAAACAAATCAAAAGAAAAAAAAAACAACAGAGAAAGAAACACAGACATAGCTGCAAGAGGGAAAAATGCCCAAGGGTGTAAGAGTTTCCTTTCATTTCAGTTTAGTAAAGGGAGATAATGTAGTCCCCATGCCTGGACAGAGCAGCATTGGTAAGATAAATTTGGTGAATGAAAAAAAGATATTAATTGAATGATATGTGTAAAGAAAAAAAAATCACTGAACAAGGAAGGTAGGTGACAATTCTGTTTTGCAATAGCTTCTCAGAGTCTCTTCCAAAGTCCCTTGAAAACAGTGGAAATTTTGTCATTGATTGCAATGAGTTTGGATGAGAAACTGTAGGAAAATACAAAATGTATTCGAATATAAAGAACATATCAACAATAATGTATACAGTGTGTTGGTTTCGTGTGTATGTAACTGTCTATATCTAGCTATATATGTAGACTTTGATGATCCTTCTAAGTCTCAACTCAGGATATTCTATGATTCTATGAAGAATTGTAGCCATACAGCATTATTTGATTCTTTCTTTTAGACACACTCTGGAAGCACCAACCCAGTCACAGTTGCCACTTGCCAGAAAAAAACAACTCTTACTAATGTAAACGTTTACTTTTTTTTTGCCTCACCATCACTAGCATCTGTTTTACTGGTGGCTCTAATTTCTTATTTGTTTTGACATTGCTGTTTTATTCTTTTTGTCTATGTATTTGAATCTTTCTGACGTGTTTCTTGGAAAGCCTTAGGGGAAGAAAGGGCTGTTCCCCCTTTCCTAAAGCTAATAAAGATAACTGTTTAGGTTATTTCTTTCCTACCACCTTCTTCTTAAATTTTGATTTAGACCAGTCCCAGAGTAGTGTGAATGGCTTGAGCTCCATTGGCCTTGATAAAATTAGACAGAAGTATAGGATCCAAATCTGAACCTCCTTACTCGTGTAAGTGGAAGCTGTGCTTGTTATGCCACCACCGGTTTCTTCTTCTGTGATATTAAACTCATTCTACAGCTATAGAAGCTCACCGAGGCCAGTCGGGTAGAAAGCCAAAGTTAATAGAAATGTTCAGCACATTTTTATTGAAGCAGTGTTTTTTGCTCTGTGATGTGACTTTCAAGGTTAAGGAGTAGCAAAATCACCACAAGCTCCATTTTACACTTACTAGATCATTCTGCATCTGATTTTTTGAGCTGTCCTTGCCTTGAATAAACCTGGTTTGCAAACAAGCTAAGGCAAGACAAAAAGATACCTTTGATATTTAATAGCTGAGCATCCCTGCATGTGTGACTGGACTCATCATGAGCTAGAGGTGAACTGGCTTTCAGGCACCAGGCATGTTTCAGAGGGAGGCCAGGTTTGCAAGCTGTTGTATGTAACAAAATCCCCATGGTTGCTTCTCTTCCTCTGCTCTTCATTGCTGGCTCTATTTCGACTAACAGACAGCTGAGAGCAGACATACTACTACAGGTTCCACCTTTTTCGACCTGCCATTCTCCAAGACTGTATGTGGTAAGTTGTCAGGAAAGCAGTATATTATACTCTGTGGAATGCCATTGACTTTGAAAGATACAGTACTTATATATGGCAGCACCCGTTTGAGAGCAAAACTGTGCTGTGAGGACTTGGTGAACCCTGTTGAGTCTTGGAAGAATTTTTAAACTTCAAACTAATGGCACTCTTAAATGTCACAGGGCAGGTCAGGGCTCTGATACTATTTGTGTTAAGAGAGATTATTCTGTCTTGCGTTCTGGACATCTGAAAAATTGCAGAGTCCAGTTGCAAGAATCCTATTGATCAGTAATTTCAGATACTTGCTAACCGTCGTAGTGACAGGTTTTCAGTGGCTGCTCTGTCTGGCTGCCATGGTATGTTCTTGTCACACAGTGGAGCTGAAGACATTGGCTTGTCTACCTTTGCCTCTTGAGGCCTTCTACAGTCATAGTGGAGTCTGTTCCAGAGTCTCAGTGACATTTACCACATCTTTGTAGTCATTTTTTGGGGATGTAGTTTGCTACAAGAAGAGTAGTTTGCTTGGAGGAGGCTGGATGCTCAGTTTGCTATAAGTTGTTTTTGACTTTAATCTCCCTTGGAATTAGAATTTCCAAGATGCCCAACAGCTGTTTCTTCAGGTGCTCACTGACTGCTGACCTGTGAGAGTATCTAATGCATCATTCTTAATTGAAAGCGAGTGTCAAGTTTTTACCAGGTAGTATGGGATTTAAAGGATAGATTTTCAAAAGCAAAAATAAGAGTTGCATGTTTGTGCCCTAAAGGAACACATTTTCAAAACTGTGGGTTAATTCAGCACCCATAAAGTCTGACTGCATCTCAGGTGTCTGTATGAAAGACTGGAAATGTTGCCCTTGTTCCTCTGGCCTGGGATGGCAGTACCAGGTTGACACCCTGAGCTGTGGGCAGGCTCACTCCTCCTTGGTGAAGCCTGTTGTGCTGTACCACCTTTCTCCGGTCTGGATTTGCCAGGTTCCATATCTGCTTAGTATGTCTGATTGCTTTTACTCCGATAGATCCTCCTGAGTATTCTTCATCCCCTTATTTAGCCACCTGTGTACATTAAAACGAGATTTAGGTTCGGTGAAAGAAAAATAGCAAGATCTTACTGGATGAAAAGTAAAGAGGAAATAATTGAATGTGTGAGACTCAGGAACTTGGATGTTGGGTAGTTCATCAGATAAGATAGTGAATCCAAAATATGATTGTGAGAAGGAATCAATGCATTGTTGCACTGCTGAAGCAGTATTTTTCCTGTTCATTAGTTACTTCATCTAATTTACAAAATATATAGACATGGGGGTAAATTTACAGCAGTTGCCAATGAAACCACTCAAGGAGTCACATAAGAATGTAAGAGGAGCGCAGTTCCTTACAACAGTGAAATAACAAAAGCCCAATTAATCAGTGGTTCTTTGCAGATTTTAGACCAGAACTGGCATGCTACCAAATGGCCCTCAGAAGAGACCTAAAACAGCACAGGAAGTGATTTAATGGGCACATAGTCACAGATGTGTTCCTGCCAGACACACTGTCTGCAATGGTACATCCCAAAATGGCCCTACAGGGTCTGAAATGCAAGAAATGTACACAAAAGTTCTTTTCAGATTTGGGGAGGCAATAAAAGAAACAACAAAAACCCCAAACTCAGAAAAAAAATCTGCTACATAGTCCTCCTAATGTCTTAACTTTCCTGTTAGTCATGCTGGCAATTACATGTTCTTGCTGACGTTTTGGTTAGTATTTCATCATTTCTCTGATCTTTTGTCAAATCAGGCTATATTTTGTTTATCTTGATGTCTACTTAATTCTCATTGTTGCAAAATAGCAGGAAGTAAAGTTCTTTCTCCTGGCTCAGGATAGCTGTAAGTGTTCACCAAAACCCATCAAACCTGCCAGTGATGGTTGATCATGTGATATAAACTGCTAAGAAGTTGCCTGATTTTGCTCTGCCCTTTTTTTTGGAGCATTCATGGTTCTGCTGAACACTTGAGAATGAACGATTTCATTCTCTTCTTTGTGCTGTTTGATGTAAAGTTGTTGCTCATAAATTTTGCAGCAAGTTACTCACTTTGCGCAGGTAATGGAAACCTGCAGTTAGGAATGTCACTGGTATTGGTGTTTCTGGCCATGTTTTCAGTTGGAAGAGGAGTTGATGAAGTAGCTCTGATTTTCTTGCATGATTTCTTTCTGCCATAATTAGGTCTGTTTGTTCCAATCTTTGCATGTAGTTTAGGAGCATATGTAAGGTCACTGGCATCTCAGAAGCTCTGGCTAATTTGAGTTTTAAGGAAAATGTTTAGAAATGTGAATCTGTATAACCGTATAAGTTAAGGATGTTTCCATTTGGTTCACTCTGAAATTTCTGCTGTGATGAGGTAGATTTCACATTTCTGGTAGGAACTTTTAGATAAGAAATTAGAAAAAACTCTGAAGAAATATGAGACACTTCATTCCTGTTTATTTCTAACGCTTCAGCACATTTCAGGTGTGGTATGTATTACTTGCCTTTCTTACGACATACTATTCCTTTTCCTAACCCATCTTCTTCATGACAAGAATAGATGCATGTGAGTCCTGCTTTTCTCCCCTCTGCATCAACAGTGCTTACAGAAAAGATTGCAGCTGGGTGCAGTAAGGAGCTGCCTTGCATGATGTTCATCCTTAACAAATATTTAAAGAAGACCTTTGAGTTTGGTGGAAACAATTGCAGTTAAATTTTTGTGACAGTTATGGAACACTTTAGGGTGAAATTTATCTTGCCTGGTAATAATGTTCTGATTTTAATGGTAGAAGTCTAATTTCAGTGAATTAAATGGGTCCACTTGATGATAAATAGGTGAGGGTAGGCATCTGTAGAAGATGGTCCCACTCTGGGCCAGGTGATGTGTCTGATTCTCTCCACTCACTGTGGAGGACAGCATTATGCTCCCAGTACGTGTCAGACACCTACAGTCTACAACAGGTGGAGATGTAAAAGGAAGCAATACATGCAGGTAAAAAAGCAGAAGTGTGCAATCACAGATATTTGTTGTAGATATTTGTGAGTTATTCTGTTTTTGTACATTGTCTTTCTACTCATCCATTTCCATGAGACCTATGTGAACCTACTTGCCCCTCAACCGTTTTCTAGGGCTTAAGAAAAGGTCTCTTTTCAGTCTGTTCTGCCTCCAAATTACAAGACTGAGGCACAGAGAAATTGTTGCTTTTCATTTCCATGTTTTGGGTTTATAGGATGATACAAATGTTTTTGTCTGGTATGGCAAGCTGTAGGATGCATAGAACTGACTATTGCATCATTGGGGTGGAAAAACTTCATTTCAGGTTAGAATTATCTAGCATTTCCTCTAATCTGCACAGTACTTCTCATAAAACCCAGGGTAAGTTGTCTGCTTGGAAAAGCTCATATAACTATTTTTTGTGAAAGGCAGGTTGCGAAGTGTGAGAAAGAGTGGAAAGGGATATTATAATTTCTTTCTCCCTCAGAACCCTTTTAAAATGATTTCCTGGTAACACAAACCCTTGGTGTGGCAGATGGATTTTATGAGACTTAATTGTAATAATACTATATACAACTGTCCCAAATGTTTTCAAAACCCATTTCCTCCTCTTCATTTTTTCTGATGTCTGCTACAAGAGCATGTAATAAATAAATATAGCAGGAATATTTCTACATGTAAGTAACATAACTGATTTTAGTTTTCACTTTCACAGAGGAATAAGTAGAAGTATTTAAAAGTGGACTTGTATGCAAATACTGTTAAGAGAGTACTGTAAAGGAAAATGCTGAACTGCCGCAATAGGATGGGCTATATGACCAGACTGCACGTTTTGGTTTGCCATCTGTGATTCCTTGGGACACTGAGAAATGACGCTGGGGATAGGGGTGGAAGAAATCACTCACCACAATTTGATATAATCACATTAAGATGACGAATACAGAGTTCCTTTGCTGTTTCCCAGCTGCTGCTCACATGGTGCTGGAAGCTGAATGCTTCCCTGCACCATCTCTAGCACTGACTAATGGGAGAAGAAGTAAACAGAGCACAGCCCATTTTGAAGGTCCATGTTTATATTGTATCTTGGTAGGGAATATCTCATTCAGGAGTCTCAGTAACCTAGAAAAACTAGGCAGATGTGTGTCTCCATTTCAGAATAAAGGCATAACCTGTGGCTGATGATTTTTCCTAACCTATGGTTTCTGCTTTTGGGAGCACTCTTCTCTTACTTTTGCTTCAGTTTGATCATTCTGGAAAGATGAGAATTTAGATCTTCTAATAGCTTCATGTGAAGTTGACGACATTCATCCTTCTTGATGAAGAGGCCGTAAAGCTGTAAATGTTGTGACCAAATGGAAGAATTCCAAAAGCAAACCCAGCTTCTAAAACATGGTTATCTGTATATAGGCAAATAGCAAGCCCATGCACAAGACTAGCAACTAAAATAACTTACTAGGGGAGGTTTAGATTGGATTTTGGGGAGAAATTTCTTCACTGAAAGGGCAGTTAAGCATTAGAACAGACTGCCCAGGGAAGTGGTGGAATCACTGTCCCCTGGAAGTGTTCAGAAAATGTGTAGATGTGGTGCTTTGAGACATGGTTGACCTGTTAAAAGATACTGACCTTTTGGAGTGAGTCCAAAGGAGGCCACAAAGTTGATCAGTGGGTTAGAGCACCTCTCCTGTGTAGACAGGCTGATAGAATTGGGGCTGTTCAGCCTGGAGAAGAGACGGCTTCAAGGGAGACCTTACAGCAGTTTTGCAGTGCTTTAAGAGGGTCTAAAAGAAATATAGGAGCGGACTTTTCATGAGGGCATGTAGTGATCAGACAAGGAGAAATGGTCTTAAGCTGAAGGAGGTTAGGTAAAGATCAGATATGACAAAAAAATTTGATACTATAAGGATGTCAAGGCACTGGCACAGGTTGCCCAGGGAAGTTGTGGATGCCCCACCCCTGCAGGTGTTCAAGGCCAGGTTGGATGGGGCTCTGAGTAACCTGGTCTAGTGAAACCCCCATGGCAGAGGGGGTTGGAACTGGGTGGTCTTTAAGGCCCCATCCAACCCAAACCATTCCCAATTTTATGATTTAGTGGTGGACCAGGCAGTTCTGGACTAGTGACTGGACTTTATGATCCTAAAGGTCTTTTCCAACCTAAACATTTCTATGATACTGTGGTTTTTACCCCTCTTTTTTTCTAGCTTGTGCACCTTATTGTCTTTCCTTTGATGTATGTGAAATTGTTTATCTGTGTAATAGCTCCTGTTTCTGAAATAATAAAATCACACAAAAAAATAGGGCTCTTGTCTTTTCAAAAATTTTAAGTGCTACCTTGTCTAATATATTATTAATTGAAACAAGAGACATTGCTCAGGTAAAAAAGCAGTGCATTCACTTGGCACCTGGCACCTTCTATGATAATACAATCTTAGAAATATGAGAGATACCAAGGCATGTGCATCTGAAACTTAGTTATGAGAAATTTGAATTTGAATATGGTCACAGTTTCAGTATCAGCTACAGTGGAAGCTACACTGGGAAGGAGCGTGGTTTTTTTCTGCCATGCTTTTCTGGCAGGGTTAGGTGGGGTAGAGGACACAGCTTCTGGGATCCACATGCACTCTGGAGCTGGAAAAGCCCTTTTTAGAACTGAAACCAAAAGAAATGTCACCTATGTGATGCATGAGTGGCAGGTGGTGCCTGGCTGCAGAAGCAGTGCCATGTGGCAGGGCAGAGCACAAACACAAAGGAGGGATGAGGCCCGCAGCAGACACTGCATAAATGCTGTTTGAAATGCAGGAAGAGACTGCTAGCAAAACACTACTGTCCTAGAGACCTCCTTGAAAACAAGGCTTTGGTAAATTGGAAGCCTCATGGACATACCACCCGAAGGCTAGTATTGCAGAGAGAAATAAATGCTTCTGTGAATTTTTTTCTTGCTTAAATGTGTAGAAGATATATTCAGAACACCATTTCTTTTCTCTTTCTGATTTCAAACTTTGCTCTGTGAGAGATGATTAAACATCTTTTGTGAGTTTGCTTCAGGAAATGTGAAGTTATTGGTGTGATAATGTGTGTGCTTTATTGGCTTCTATAAGCAATTTTAAAAATATCTAGATTTAGGCATTTTGTTTGTTATTATTTATTAATAGGGTTAATTATAGCTGTGAGCCATTGAGATTAGTATGTGATTTTCTAAGCTTGCATTGATAGATTATGGTAATATATCTTAAGAAGTACTGCTTAACTGAATTTTTTGCAGTTTTGTGGGTTGGGTTTTTTTTTCCTAGAGTTTATGATCTGTTTAATTTTATACCAGTAAGAATTTGAACTTCTATTTACTGCTCATATTTTTTGTTCTGGCTGGAATAAAATTGTCTGTTTCATCTATAGCTAAAATTTTTTTAACTTTGGTGGTTTACACTTAAATGTAAACTTGTGTGTAGGACAGGTTATGAACTCCTCTCTGTATCCATGAAGTAAATAAAGGATTATAGGTTTTCCTGTATTTCAGCATGCCTGGCGTGTGCTCAGGCACCAGGGCTGGCTTGTGTACGTGCCTTCTAGGTGGTATCAATAGCTCGTGCAAGTGCTTGAATTAAAAAATACTGTTGTAAAGAAGAGTAAAATGCAGATATGCTCAATCTCTACTTGCATCTGAGATTTTTCCACTAGGCTCAAGTGCGATAAGGCTTTTGTGTGATTTTGGACACTGGCTTTGCTAAGCTGTGATGTGTGAACGTTACCTTGTTCTGTAATTAAAGTGGACAAACTGGCCTTCCCCTCTTACTCTGCCCTGATCTGCTGTTCTGAGGAGCAGTGTGGTTGGGTTGTGTAGCAAAGTAACTGGGGTCTCCTTTTGTGCATTAGCTTGGCTGTGGGCAATGGCCTTTGCACCAGCAATAGGAGGAAGTGGATTTGCCATAATGATGTTCAACAGCTTCCAAAAAAATAGAAGGAAAAAAACCAGGCAGTTTTTGTTTAATAATGATGTAGCTTATACCTTATTAATGTGCTTCTTGGAAAAAACATGTTTTCCCAGAGAAAACCTATGTATAGGAACCTCGTAAGTATTACTGCATATATACATATACAGGATCCAAACGTGAAAGTGCTGCATCTGTAGCTGTCTCTAATTGTTGAGGCCATTTTAACTATTGCGTTGTGCAGATATACCTTCCTCTGCCATTAACTTGTTTTCCAGAGTCCATCTGCTTCAAACTGTCTAAATGCATGCTTGGCTTCATTACTTGCTACTACAAATCAAATAATAAGGGATAAGTGCCTACATGACACAGTCTGATTCACATCCCAGGTACATTTATTTATTTCTATCAGCTAGCTGATGCTTCCTAAGTTGGCCTGGTTATTAATTTGGATTTATATAGTTTCTACGTGTTTATTTTGCAGATGTTTTGTTGTCTTTCTCTATTCTGTCTTTCTGTCTGTCTCTCTTTTTCTCTCTTGCTTTCTTTTCTCATACTTTTTTTCATACTTAATGTCACTGAAAAAATAAGACAAATACATGTAGTTCAGAGGTTGCACAGGTTAGAAATGGTATATAAGACATTAGTGCTCTTAAGTGAATTCACAGTATTTCTCTCGGTTTGCTGCATGTACTATATGTGATTTAGGAGTATTTCCCCATCGAATTTTTAGATACAAGAAACACCCCCAGGTTTTTATCACTGATTAAATAGCACATGGACCTTCCAGTGCTTCCTCATTGTTTCAGTGCTTTTGTGTTGACTCTCCATTTCTAACACTACCTAAACTGGTCTTTCAGTTGTGGGATCAACTTACTTTTACACTCTTTTCTGAAAACTGTAACAGAGAGCAGTTGATTGGCATAAATGACATTCCGGAGAATAAAAAATGCTAACAGATACAACATGGAGGGCTGATGCGATAAGAGAAGAAACCTGTGTATATTTTAGCAATACAAGAGGAGGTTCATTAGAGAACACTAATAGCTTTGACCATGATTTGTAAGGATATAATAGCAAAATGCATCTTGCTGTTCTTGCTTTGCAAGCAGTATGACTGAGACACAATTTTAATTCCAGCTTCTGTATTGAAATGGGATGTATTCTTTGTATTAAACATCTTGTGATTCTGTAACCTTTAGAGCTTAAGTTGTTTGTTCAACACTACTGTCACATTTAGTACTGAGAGAAAAGTTTTCTCATACTAAAAACATTTTAAGAATAAAGTTTCTTATCTTTTGTTGCCTGTGGCTGTGGGTAAGAGGCTTCAGTGACAGTTGGTCTGAAAGTACTGTGCAGAAGAAGTCATAAGGTGCCTTTCAACTGAAGTCACCTAAATAGGTTGCTGCCCTAAAAGGAATATTGTTAGTTTAAAGGGGGATTATGGCACATGCCTTCCATCAAAGCATTCCTTCGCCCAGCTGCATTTACTCCTGATTTTGACTCTTCAGTATGGCCTTATCCATCTCTCACCATAATTCTTAGAAGATTCTCCTTGGCATCTCTAGCAGCTGAATCAAGTTTTGTGTTCATCTTCCTTATTCACAGTCAGTCAAAGCAAGCATGGTATTTTTTACTTCTGTACAGTAACAATAGCCAATAAATTGCTGCAAAACAATGTTTGCTTTTTGACCCGGTTGCCTACACAGGCATTCTTTGGAACAAAGCAGATATGCTTTTTAGTGTGTTATGAAGATAACACAGCAGCTGTATTTGGCAAGGTTGCCCTGGTTTAAATATCTGTGTCTACCAGACTAGAGGATGTCAAAAATGGGAAATAAGTATGACCATAATAGTTGACTATGTAAACAATGGCTTATCATGAAACAAGCAAGGAAAATACTCTGGATCAACAAAGGTTTGGTTTGCTTATGTCAGGGAGCTGATGTATTTAACTTTCTATATTGCTTTGACCTTGGCTTGCATACAGTATTATTACTGGATATCACAGTCTCTGTCACTTTTTCAGATATGTATTTTAGCTCAGTATGAGAAACTGAAAGTGGATTCTACCAAAACTTCACACTTTCCAAATACAGAATATTTTGAAATCAGGTAGTGATTTCAGCAATGGGTTAAATACTATAATAAGAATATGTAATATGGCATTAGTTGGGAACAAACTTATCTGTGAAGGTTTTTAATTTTATTCCTGAAATTGATCTCTCTCATTCTGCTTGACTCAAGAAGTCTATATATTTAGTAGCATGGTTGTTTAGCTTTTCCTTCAATAAGATAACTCATACAAGTGCCAGAATATATTTTGCTATTTGTCGTCATCCATTTACATCACCTACCTCTGAAGCACTCATCTTCTGCTGGTTTGAAGTATTGTGTATTCTCATGCCTGTAGGCTTTAGTTTTAGCAGTGCTCCAAGGGAGGTGAGGTTTTATGTAGAAGAAATAATATATTAATAATGGCAAGAGTAAACGACTTTTGGACTATGTGAAGATTTAACTGTAGTGGACAGAGGGTCCACTTCACTCCTTCTGCATTATAACCACAGAAGGAGGTAAAAAAAGCTCAGGGAACAAGAATGCACCCCTTTTATTTACATTTATGTCATGGTAATGAAAAGTTGACAGCTCAAGAGAAATCCTAAAATGATAGAATCATACAATGGGTTAGGTTGGAAGGGACCTTAGATGTCTTCTGATGATGAAAGGAAGTATTGAATGTGAGGAGAAATTTAAGCAGCTTGCAGTCTTTTCCACAGAAGAGAACATTCCTATGCCATTGAGGTGCAGTGGATGTCTTTGGGGTTGTTTTTCTTTTCAGAGAATACATACATTTCTGCTGCATCTGTCCACAGCATGTGTTAACGCAAATCTGTTCCAGTGATTTGAATACTTGCTGACCTAAGACAGCAGCTAAGAATATCTGTCTAAATGGTAATAAGAACCTTGAAGAGTAATCCATGTAAATGTGCAAAATACTCAAAATCTTTGGCTGTTTCATTTTGTCTCGTTCTGGTTATTAAAACCAAGTAAATCCATGAGTTTCCAATAGAATTATTCTAGAGAAATAGGAAAGACTTTGACAGTAGTTTCTGCCAGGCAGATTTGCAACATTACTATTATCATAATTTCTGGTCAGTTTGACAGTTATATGCAAATATATATATTTAACCAGGGCTATTGAACAATCAAACCCTGATAACAATGTGGACTCAGGCTGGAAAGTTAATGAGAACTTTCTACAGGTGGGCCTGTTTTATGGCCCTCGTTATAGTAGAAGCGAGAAAATTTTACCTGGAGACAATATTAGAGCTTTTAGAAAAAAATTCTGGTAAAGAAGCTAAAAGAGAAAGAATTTCTTTTTTTTTCCCCCTGAGTTGATTCTGAAATAGTTTTCTGAAACTTAAAAAAAAATAATCAGGAAACTAAATTATAAAAGTATCAAGGCTGCAAATTTATGAACTTAATTCATCCCTGCTACTGGCTTGTGTAAAATGTTAAGAGATCTTAAACAGGACAAATTATTCTTACCCTCTATTCTTGAATCAAAAACGGGAATTGCAGTGCTGCTGTATTAGTATAAAATGTGGAGTACTAGTTTCAGTGCAGTTGGAACATATTAAAATTGCCAATTTCTATAGTTAAAATGATATCAAGAGCTGAAGAAAAAATACTTCTTGTTATCATATTGCTTGCTGCAGACTCAGTTTGAAAAGCCTCCAAGATCTATGGATTTTGGATACTTTCTTCACTAAAATTACGTCACTTGATCCCTGCTTCCCTCCATTATTGGGACAGGCTGTTAGAATAGGATCTGAAGCTTTGACCCAACTTAATGATCTGACTGCTTTGTCTTGCATGATATCTGCAAATCAGCCTCTATTTTAAAAATATACCATTTAGTTCTTCTGTCAGAGAGTGTTGTGTGGTCAGGTAACCGGTCTTATAAAATGGATACTTCCATTATTGACAGATTTTAAAATACTTTAAAAAGAACGCTTCAAGAATATTGGATAGTTCAATATAATTATTTTTTTGCATTAGCTGGTTTCTGTGGTTCTGACAACGCTGTTATAGGACCCTCATATGGTCTCATGCTCTAAGAAAGGGCCGGTACAGGGTAACTCAAGATGTGAATAGTGTCACTGTCACAGGCACTATAGCAGAATGTGTTATTTGTGATAGTAAGCACCTGCTTGACATAGTAGATTCAATAACACTCCCTTGGTCATTTATTCTATCATCTGTTAATTATACTTAATNAATTATTCTTAATGTACCTTTCATATAAAGTCTGACCCCATAGGTATATAGTGGAACGCTGCAAAAAAATGAGTATGAATACACATGTTCAGTGGGACATTATTCTGTAGTCATTAAAATGTCATTCATATAATATGAAAGCTTAGAAAATGCAGATTTTCAAAATATGTTTCTTTTTCTCTTAATATTTTTGGGCTTATGCAAATTGTATTTAACTTATCAG
>WEIT01015647.1:33749-47997 GCA_013389985.1 Dryoscopus gambensis | reverse complement strand
TTGAAAGTCTGAAAAGCACTTACAAGAGAATTTAATACATGTATCTTAGGTAATGACATACAAATAAAAGAGATAGAAAATGATTCATGATGCAGTATACTAAATACCAGACTATGCAGAAGGGGAGAGGTCTGTCTGAAGATAGCATGTGGCATGATTATGATACTGGTCTTCCTTCTGGTAAGTGCACACTAAGAGAAAGAGTACACATGGCAGATTTACCCTCATGTGAGAGAATGATTCCAAAAAAATAAAAAAGGTAATCACAAACTTTAATCTAGAGAAAAAAAGTGTATGAGCAAGGTTTTTATATGATAAGATAAAAACCTTTCCTAGGAGAAATTACAGGTTCTTGCTTTTGTCCTTTTCTACTTATGAAGGAAAACAAAACTGGGTTGGACATGGCAATCTCCAGTATCTTCTAGAAGATCAGTATACATCCTGTCTTTATGCTGCATTACCTCAAAGAAGAGGGCATGATAATTGGAGGGAAGCTGAAGCCCATACATCGAAGAGGGAGGTAGGAGGGGGAAACTAATAGAAGAAAGAAAAGAAGTAGCAACAGCACACTCCTGAAGGCTGCAGCTCTGTTTCCATCAAACCCATATTCACAGGGACTATAAAAATGCAAGACATAAATCAATATATACACTTCATATTTTTCTGCATGAGGAGAAGAATGTTTTTCTTGACTTTTGGGATCAATATGGTTTTCCAAAAATAGTTTCTCCTTCTCATAACAGCACAAGAAGATACTAATGGATTACAATATACTCTTTGCTTCACAACCATAGTGTACAGCCCAATGGCCTCAATTGCTTAACACGTTTCAGACGTAATATCCTCTGCACAGAAATGCTGAATAGGGGAAGAAGACCAACTTAATTCAGTACTGTAAAACAAAGGTCAGGCAAAGCAAAATTGTACCAGGAAAGTTCAGCAAAGCTTAGGGAAATCTTTCTTTGGCAATATCTGACTTTTTCATGAAATGTCAGTGGTTGTAGCAGGAAGCCATGTGTGAGTTGTCAGATCACTTGGATAGCAATATTTCTATCTGGAAAAGGCAAATCAAAATGAATATTGTGTGGTGTTAGTAGGAGGAACATGAGGAAACTTCAATATCTTATCCCTTTAGGAGTGTTTAATTTTGTTGGCTTTAGCAATTCTGAAATCTAGTACACATCTCTATAACTTCCAGCAGTTAAAAGAAGGGTATACCAAACCATAAAAGAAAAGAGAAGTAAATTGCGTTGAGTACAAATGTGAGCCAGCATCTGAGAAGAGAGGGAAGTGAAGGGTTTGTGGACTGAGGCAAATTAAAGAATAAACAAGCTCTCAGCATTATGAGACTTTGTCCCCCTCTGGTGACTACAGAGCTGCAGAGGGCTGTGAAACATTTAGGCTGAAAAGGAAGTTGGTCGATATTGTTGCTATTCTGCCTGATTTGTTTTAAATCCAGACAGAGGCAAGGAATCCTGTACTATTGCTGCTTCACTGCTAACAAGCCATACAGGAATATCCTATTTCATGAATTATACCTGATAAAACTAGTCACAGAGCATTTCTGGCTGTGAGTTGTCTTTTGTGCCTAACGGGTCTTAATGGAGGTGGAGGCAGGCAGAACCCTTTCCATGTGGCTAAATTATTTTTTTCAAATGGCTTTTGCATTGATTATGAGGGGAGTGGATATTGGGATTTCGGAGTCATAGAGGCGCTTTTTTCAAAGACAGTTGTGTCTGCATTCATGCTCACACCTGTGTTCTTGTGGGGTGCAGAATGGAATGGCACTTTGTGCCTGCTTACGTTACAATTCAGAAAGAGGATGATCAGGGTCAGTCCTTTTCCATGGTGTAATTTTATTGTATCATCTTCCTGAAACCCCAGTTATTCTTAGCTGCTTATTAAAAGCTAACTAAAAGTGTAGGAAATGAGTATGTTAATTCATGAAACACAGATCTGTCCAGCAGTCAGAGTAAGCATTAATAAGGGATAGCCACGGTGAAATACAGGGCTGAAGTCACCAAAGCTGTACCTAATTTCTAGGTATCCGTACACTATTGGCCTTTAGTGCTTTTAGTCACTCAGGTATTCTAAAAATTGCAGAGACAGAAAGTGCTTCAGAAAAAGAAACACAAAAGAAAGCACAGTAAATGGGTATTTGCCAAAAATGTTAAGGAAAGCTAAGGACTGATGTGATTCTGAATATCTCCCTTCACCTCCCCACAGTGCTCTTATTGCTAACATAAAAATGAAAGGCTGGACAAATCATTCCTGATCAGAAGAGGTAATGATGATATCACTCCTTTCTGCCCAGTACCACCATCTAACCAGAGGCCTTGCTTGGGCAAAGTATAGATGTGGAGGGCACCTCCTTGGCCTTGTGAATTTTGGTACTTCAGAGTAAGGAAGGAGTTTTTTGTTTTCATTGGTTGAGCTGTAGGTTGGCCACATGCACCTGAAGCAGCTATTATGAACCTGTTTCCCTTGGGAATCTAAGTTGAAAAACCCACTGCAGATGGTATTCCAGCTGGCATCAAGTGAATTAACAGATGACTTTTCACCAGCTGGTGCTACACTAGTCAACAAATATTATCAATTGGATCTCAAAGACTAACCAAAGATACTGGTTGGAAACTTTCTTAACCTACTTCTGTACTGCTTAAACTGAATCGCCAGAGTGATATAAAATTGCATCATTTTATTACCCTTGTCTTTGCTCTGTGAATACTTATACAAACTCATCCTTCAAACAGTTTGCCTTTGCATCTATTTGTTTCAGTGTAACCACCCTAAACCACTTTAGGATCTGATGTTCTTTCAATATTTTGAATACACTGGGTCTAGTTAAAAGCCCATGATAGTCAGAATGAATGCATTAAGTTAGTGGACTCTGGAAAATATTTCTTTTGTTCACCATCCTAGAGTAAGAGTTGCTTTTTCCAAAATATATAAACATTTCTAGTGGTGTTTTGCTTATTTTTATGTATTATCCCACCACTACTGAGATCATCTATACTACCAGCACCGTGTATGTCATGAGCACAGTGCAATTAGATAAATGGACCCATGTAGCTTCTGAAATGACTGAAATCCCCCCAGACACCTAATTTCGAAGCATCTAAATATGGAGAAAAGTGAGAAGTGATAATGTCAAGATCCTTGTGTCTAATTACTAAGTCCAGGAACATCTTTCAGATGTTCAATTTGTGAATGGTCAGGAAGGGTTAAATCTTCAGGAATGTTAGAATGATATATCTTCACACACTCTTTGTGACAGCTTTCCTTTTATTTATGGTAATTGGGAAGTAATGGTATTCTGTCAGGTCACCTGTGAAACATCTGGCTTCAGTTTTGGTAAAGAAGTGCATCAAAGGAGTTAAAATTTATTTGACTATGTTTGGCACAGGTCAGAAAACATTTGGCTGTCAATACACCAGGTAGATTTATGTTTAAGCATGGACAGAGAAAGATTTGAGCAGATTTCAGAGAAATAACAATGCTCTTTTCCTTTGATAAATCTATTGGATTTTAATTTTTGTTCAAGTCAGCTTCCAGGAACAGATGCAAAATGCACCTGGTTTTGATGGCATGGTACAGAGTAATATGAACAGTGAAAAAAACCCCAAAAGGCTGATTTTATCTCTCTTGAGAGTGACATTTTTTGTTTTGATCACCCTCTATATAGTAGATAAATCAAAAATATTTCATGTTGGTGCAGTACCCAAGCTTAAAGTTATGTCTTAGCCAAACATCTTTCTGAGTACTGTATTAGTTTACTGTAACTTACTCTAATTGTAGACAGCAATTACAGAATCTCAGAATGGTTGAAGTTGGAGCAGACCTGTGGAAGTTACCTGACCCAACTCTTTTGCTCAAGCAGGGTCACCTAGAACTGGTTGCCCAGGACCAGGACCAGGACCAGGACCAGGACCAGGACCAGGACCAGGACCAGGACCAGGACCAGGTGATTTGGAGACTCCACAACCCCTTTGGGTAACCTATTCAAATGCTGTCACCCTCGCAGGACAAAAGTGTTTTCTGATGTACAAATGAAGCCTTTTATGTTTCGGTTTGTGCCCATTGTCACTGTTCCTTTCACTGGAAAGAACCTGGCTCCATCTTTACCCTCCATTAGGATATTTAATTCATTGATGGGTTATCTTTGAGCTGTCTCTTCTCCAGGCTAAACTCCCAGATTTCTCAGCAGAGGTGCTGCAGCCACCTTACCAGGTCCTTTGATGGATTTTCTCCAGTATGTCCATGTCTCTTTTGTACTGAAGAACCCAAAATTGCAGATATGCCCTCATCAGTGCTGGCTACTCAGAGAATATTCAATTTGTTGATAGCACCCCTTGTTGATGCAGACCAGGATACTTTTGATTCAAGGACATGTTGCTGACTCAGGTTCAACTTGATCATTTTCTCAGTAGGCATCAGATCCGCTGCTTTGTCCAGCTGCCCACATTTTCTTTTGTCCAGCTGCTTTTTCGTACAATGTTCAGACCAAATTTAGGTAAGAACTCTTTAATGTGTTTATCTGAGTGTGTTTTTTCCAGGTGACAGATTTCCATTCTACTACATCAAATAATGGGATATTCCTTCTAGAGGAAACACACAAAATTGATTTTTCTTCTTTTCCATTTCTACTGTATGCTCAGGGCTGTACTGTACTCCATTTTCAGCGGTACCTTCACACTGACACACAAACCTGTGCCACAGACTGATCATGATACAGGTGTTTCTATTGTGTTTCTATTCTTCTGCCTCATTAGTGCAGACAGTTTGGGGTGTTTGCAAGCAAGAATATATTAACAGGAAGTTACTGGGGCTCAAATGAAGGTGGAAGGTGTTATTTGTCTCCTGACAAAAAAAATTTAGCAGATATATCCCTTTAGTGCATCTGCATCTCTAAACTCACAAATATGAGGAATCATAAAGATATTTTCAATCTAGGAATCATTCCATGAAGAGACATTACCTGTGTTGTACCGGAAAGCAAGAAAGACAACTGTTCAGACCCTTCCTTACTTAACAAAATTGTTTACGAGCATGAGCGTAAGGGCAAGGCATGGCAGGGAAGGCTGCAGTTCTGTCCAGGGGCAGATGGTGGAGTCTGTTTGGAGCAGATCTGTTGATCAGAGAGAGTGGAAGGACAGAACTGGTGTGGAGGGTGCCGGAGTCTGTGCTAAGTGTACTTGCCACCGGGGGACCATGAGGCAGGGCTGGCAATTGGTGCCTGCTTCAGAGAGGACACCTCTGCACACTGGTGCCTGGCTGGTAGCATCAGTAGTCACCTTGGCTCGCTGGCAGCCCACACATACAAGAGCCAAGCAGCAGTCCATGGCTAAGTAGAAACATATGAAGAGCTTTTTCTCCCTCTGCAAGTGGGACCATCCTGAAAAAATGCAATCTTACCACAGCTCTAACAGCCACGAAACATGAGACATGAAGGAAGATTTTAGCGTAGAATAAAAAAAAAATGCTCTAAAATATTGAAAATCTTTCAGCTTTTTCAGTGCATGTGAGGAATGAAACCATCAGTAAGCCTAAGATTTGCTTAAATTTATCAGAGATTATTTTGGAACTCTTTACTTCAGTATTGTCTGAAGACAGTCAGAATTCAGAAGCTAAGACAAAATTTTCTTGATAGTAATTTCATTTGTGCCATCTCAAGCTCTAGGCTTGTGTTGAGGCTCAAAGTATGAATTTGGTACTTGGTGGGAACTGTTTCTCTCATTTCATAAAGTTCACTGACAAACTTGGCCCATAAAAACTAACTCAAACTTTCCTGGTTTGGGTTTATTTGAACACTAGATTGAAGTCCAGTTCACAACAGCAGAAAGCAGACGAAACTTAAAAGATTTTTGGCAGAAATTTTAGAGTAGGGAACTTGGAAACAGGAAATAGATGGTGCAAGACTTCTGGAATTGCTAGTTTGGTCAAGGAATACATACCAGTAACATTTTCATGCATTATTTTGACTTGTTTTTATTACAGTGTAAAGGATTAGGCAGAAGCCCCCCTTCTTGCACACTGTGAAGGCATATGCCACACAGGCAACTCCTACAAAATTAGGCTGGAGGAAAAGGTCAGGAAAAAAGAATGGTCTTATAAAAAAAAGATTGATAAATGGAAGCCCCAAACTCAAGCTTATTAAATAGTTCAGGATGCTGATCTTCAGACTTATAACTTCAGAAAACTATAGATGTGCAGAGGTGTGAAACAGCTTTGTGTTTTCCAGAATAAATGCAGAGAGGGCAGCTCTAGGCAAAGCAGAAATTACACTGAGAATATTTTGTGGAGGCCAAACCCACAACTTTACAACCTGCGAAGGGAAGCATAAGACTTCCTAAACAGCCTGGCTAGAAATAACTGTAGCTGGAAACATAAGCTGACAAACAGGTTTTTTGCATTAAATCTTAAGCTATTTGAAAGAGGGTGGTATGAGAATTAAGGCTAGAAGAATTCCCCTAAGGGAGAACACTGATGGAAGAAAAGACAATACTACAATTACTTGAAATAAGGGGAAAGTAACAGAATTCAAGAGTAGAATTCTTTCCTTGAAAGGAATCTGCTTTGGTCAGGGGGTGATGGAGAGGACTGTAGCTGGAGGGAAAGAGGTGGTGGCAGGGTGTGAGGGGCTGAAAGAAGAGGGAAGCGTCTGGACACCTGGGCAGGCTAATAGGAAATAGTGCTAGAAGGCATTATTTTCTCTGGTTTCAACTTCAGTGAATTTTGTGTTGCAACAGATTTATATTCTACCTGCTAGCCACTGGTTACCACCTGTACTATGCTTCTGGGTCATAAGAAGAGAATTTAAAACATTTTGTATTTGAAACATGTCTTGTACCCACCTTTCTACAGGATGTACTGGACCAGGTGACCCTTAGCTCATCTCATGGGCAGTCCTTGTAGGATCATAGGTTGGATTTGTGTTGGAAAAGACCTCAGTAGGTCTCCAGTGCAAAATCCTCAAAGCATGGTCTGCTCTCAAGTCAGACAAGATTGCTTCAGATCTTGACAGCTTCCAGTCAGTTCTCAAAAATATCCAAGGATGGAGACAGCACAACCTCCTCTGGGCAGGCCCCTTCACTTCTTGACAGTTGCCATGGTATAAAAGTTTTTTTTTCCTTAAATCTTGCCTGAATCTTTTCTTTCAGCTTACGTCTGTTATTTCTCATCCTTCCACCGTGCACTGGTGGCTATGTCTTGTTGATGACCTCCTTGTGGGTACTGGGATCCTGTTGTTATATCCCCCCAAGCCACCAAAATCCAAAGATGAGATAACACTATCAATAACCTACCCTCACCGTGTTACAACACCTAAAGGCTAAAGGGTACTGTTATCTGCAGGGCAACTTTCTTTATTAGAGCAAAACTTTCTGAAATGGAGTCACAGAGAAAGTGATGCAAAAAAAGCCAGAGAATTTGTATTGCTAAACCATGGTTGCTTTTCCAGACTTTCATGGTTCTGAAAAAAAAATATCACAAGAATTTTTGAAATTTCTGCTACTTCCTTATTTTTTCCTTTGGCATCTCATCATTAACATAAAACCAGCTCTGTACATGAGGAATATATAATCTAAAAAAATTCCAGAAAAGTAATTTTTTAAGGCTTTGTGTAGATTTCTGAGCCTTTAAAAAGAAAAGTATTCGAAGTGGTGAATAGTGCCCATTTAATATGATCTGGAGAAGTGCATGAAACAGAACCAGCATAAGGTTTAACAATTTTTCCTGCAAGAAGATTCTCAAAGAGACATTGTATCTTTACTTCTAGGCATTAAACACCTACAGAAAAATTCAAAGTCACTTGTCAAGTTTATCAGTGCTTTGAACAGTCTTTTAAACCAAACCCACAAAACCTCTGTTAAATTTTATCAGACATATATTTTGCCAATAAAAATCTGTACTAAAAAAGATAAAAATATCAAGTCTGAAGTCTTGGGAAACCATATGACGATATTTACAGAGGTTCAACACAAATTTATTCAAGCACAGCAAAGGCTGAAGAAAACAAGCCTTACATACAAACCTTTAACCAGAACTTCACACTTTGATAACCTTTATAGAAAGGCAAAACCAGAAACTAAAGGCTAGGATTCCTAAAAGGCTGTCTAGAAAAGAGAGACCTGAAGGCTCACAAAAATTTGAATGCCTAGCTCCTAGGCAAAAGCTACTATCTAATACAAATAGGAAGAAAATTCCAGCTAAAGCCAGTGTGAACTGCAAGATGAAACAGGCCATGACCCAAGCCCCATCAAGCATTCAGCATACTCTAAAAAGAAAAGAGGAGCGAAAAAACCACACCCCAAAATGCCCAAACCTCCTCAACTTCTTTGTAAAAAAAGTTATTTCAGCTCCTGCCAAAAATGCTTAACTTTCCTAGATCCCATCTGCGAGACAAGGACAGAACATAAGGCAAGGACAGAACCTGGTCAGGATCTCTAAAGTTATTGACTGCCTTGTAGTTCTATTTCACTGTAGATAAATTCAAATGTAAGTTGCTGGCAAGCAGACTGGAAAAAGGATGTCCTAGGCTGATAAATACCTAAAACATAGGGCCTATCTGATGGCACAGATGAACTGATTCCAACCATTCTTGTGAAAACAGAGAGGAAAACAATGTTTCCTAACTGTAAAACAAAACAGGAAAAAAATCTCTGATGTTGGAGAAAAACAAGGTCAGCTTTTCTAAAGGACAGATTTTGGGGGAAAGGGTTTTTTTTTTTAATCTCCAGCTACTGTACTGACACATAAGACAGGATACAAACAACTATTGTCAAGATTATACTCATGTTTAAATATTTGTAAGGTCATTAGACATTTTGAAGTTCAAGGGAGTTCACTGAATGAAAGATATTCAAGGAATAATGTGCTGGATCTTCATCCTTAGAACAGTTAGAACAGGGGCTACAGACATATTTAATTATTATTACTACAGAGATGTTAAGTAATATGCTCTTCAGATATTTTTCTAAGTCCAGTTGATAAAGCAAAAAGCTGAAATCACAAATAGTCTTTTTGTGAAATCTACAATAATGTCAACAATATATATGTGGATATAAATGAAGATTTGCTTGATTTCTTTGGTAGTTTAGCATTTTATATGGAGGTATGCAAATTTTCATTTGAGATATATATTGAGCCTAAACCCATGGCCCCAGTTCGAGTGAAAGTTAAAAAAAATAAATCTCTGAATGAGAAACATTAGTATTTTATCTGCTGGTCATAATGAAATGCACAGGATCCTCTTGTAAGATGACAAGCCCGCATATTTGGTGTGCTTTTTACATTTTTATAATAATTACTTGAATACACTTAATTAATACTTTACTGACTGGCAGAAAATATAGTGGTATCTCCTAGAAAAAGTGAGAATTTATAAGTCTTATCAGAAATGAGAGTTTTTCTTTCTATAGTCTTTTCATTCTCTCTGAAATAACCCTAGCACTCTCTGGTGCAATTTAGATTGACGTAATGATATTGTCAAAAGCAATTGCAATGTTTAAAACTAAACAGTGGGTTGTTCAATTACCCATATAAATCATGCAAGGGAAATTCCAAAAGAATTTTCAAATTATTTTATCAGCTAGTATTGTGCTCCATAGACTTGTTATCAAACATGACATCTATTTAACTGTAGAAATCAAACATGAAACATGAAGGTTATGAAAAATCTTAGCAGAAGATTGTGAGGGTATTTTGTCCTCTTCGTCACGAGTAAATGGGAATCATGTGTGCGCATTAACCTGAACTTAATCCTTGTCTGTGATGCCACAACACACTCAGCAAGTCCCTGCAGCCAGTGCAGTGCAGCCCACTGCCAGCTCTGACAGCAGGAGAAGCGCCCCTGCTGTGTGGCGAGCACTGAGGCAGCACTGGGGTGTCCCCATCTCCTTTGTTCTTCGAGCTCTGCCGCAGCCCTGTCCCAGTACAGCTGTTCTGCATGGGAGTGCAGGGTGGGTGTGCTGATGGAGCGTGGCTGGAGCAGCGCCCTTCTGCTTGTGCAGAACTCAGGGTGCACGCACGGCAGCTCCCCGACTGCAGAGACCCCATCTGCTGGGGCTGTGGGGTGCTGAGAAGCTCTGCTGGAGGCCACGCCACAGTCAGGTCTTTCCAAAGATCTGGATGAGTGGTTTGAATCCCACAGAAATCACTGTCCCCAAGGCAAGAAAGAATGTGTACTAACGAAAACCAAAAAAACCTGAGTGCATTTTGTCCTGCTCCTTCTTTCAAGTCGATGTTGTTGTCTCGTCCATCACAGACACCCCTTTCTTCTGGATCCAGTCTCTGGATCAGCTCTTTCAACTCATTAGTGAACCATTCAATGTGTCTTCCTATTATGATGCCAGTATTTATTACTCCAACATGGGAAAAAAACATGCATGAGAGAAGGGAAAGAGCAAAGATTATAAATACATTTTCTTAGCTTTTTGCACTTAGACTGTCAAAAAGATTCATGACTGAGCAATATAACAGTAGGAGAATTAAAAAGTCATTCTTTTGGAATGTTTTCAGAAGTCCCTGTTTTTGGCATGCTGCTAAAATAAAAGTCAGCATGAAAGTTACAAAAGATTCTATTTTTATTTTCACTCCAGTGATTTTCCCCCCTGCTATCCTGACTCAGATTTCCTTCTTCTTTATGTGCAAAACTGAAGCAAATGAAGCACACATCAAAATACTTCAGCTGAGGGAGGAATCACTGAAAGGATCATTGCTTTAACGAGGATCACTGACTTTCCTTCCGTATTTTCTACAATCACCTTCATTTTTCTTCTGAAGTCAGAGGTCCCCAGGCAAAACTTGACTAAAAATTTTTTTAAAATTCTTCATGTCCCTGACACCTCTATTCAATTAGGCTTGTGTCATTTCTCCACCATTTTGAACAAAATTTTGAATTATTTTTGTTTACATTTATGTTTTAAATAGAATTCCTGGATTCATCAGATAACTCATTTCTACTTTCATCCAACATATACCCAGCTCACATCTTAGAAAAGCCTGTGGTCTGGCCGTTCTCAACTCTGACCTTTTATCACAAAAGCCAGATTGAGGAGTTAAATAGTCTTATTGATTGCCACTTTAGCTGTCTGAACAAAACCCCCAAAATTAAAGCAGCTCAGGGCCTGGAAACTTCTTTTGGTTTAGGTAGGTGGCCGTGCTCAAACAGCCTCATATTTCCCTTGAAATTCTACAGTGTCTCAGTTGAATTTCAAGGGAATGTGTTGCAATTATCTTCTTATCTGTTTACTACCCTTTCTGAGGAGTTGAGCTTTCCTCGGTGTTAGAAATCTAAAACAGGTCACTGAAATGAAATATATTTATTTTTTTTAGCACTCAGATCAGCTCTGACTTTGACCTACATCTGAAACATCATTAAAAGAATGTGGATGCAGATTCATGACGTTTATAGGGTTGGATGTTATGGTATGGTCCCAGTTTATGGCCTCCATGTATGAGGCTTCATAAACATCTTTTGTGAAATCCTATCTTCACTCATGATAATGTCAAAATTCCCGTGGATGTCAGTGGAGCCAGGCTGTCACTGTTCAGCTTTTTCAGAGGCTTGTTGATAGGTTTTCAGCCCTTCTCTGCAGCGCAGAATTTCTGTTACCATGGTTGTGCTGGTAAAACCATTTAGTGCAACTACAATGCACCGGCAGTGTTTTCTGTCTGGAAAAGTGTTTTGTAGGTGTACTTAAACTACCTTCTTCAAAGTGATAATGAAAACCAACTAGAATTCCCTTTTGGCAACAAAAAAATGCTCATGTCAATAACTTTACTGGCATTGGATCATAAGTTTGAAGAGGATGCACATGAGTTTTTCATGTAATGCAAATATAGTCATGTCAGGGCAATGTTGTGGGATAGGTATGGCCCACTTGAGGGGGTTATGAAATGGCTGCTTTTTAAAATCAGCTGTTATGAAAACTTTATAAATAATTAGGAGAGGAAAATGTCTTCATTGCTTTGATTTGTGTTACTGGAGCACTCAAATGTTTTGGCCATGTTCTAGGACCCTACTGGCAAAACCTCCTAGGTGAGATCTGCACATATCATCAACAATGCATACGTAAGGCAGGACAGAAGAGAAGGATGTAGACATTGCGGGCATGCATAAAAAGTATTGGCACAACATCAGCATTAAAGCATTTTTCAATATTTTTTGGGAAAAAAAAGAACTCCAAGCAAAGACTCAAAGTGCAGCTAGTAAGTGACTGTCGCAGCTAAAACGTCTTTTCTAACTATGAGGGGCCACTTGAAAGCAAGTGCTAAAATGGTCTTGCTTGAAAATATAGCAAGCAGCATAAAGGTTAACACTATTGGTCAATCAGAGGTGGAAGTTGATGTTGTGATAATGAATAAGAAATAGGTGGAAGAAAGCCATGAATGGTCTTGGAAGTGAAATCACTTTTGTTTGAGGGGGAGATGAGGAGCCGATTGTGCACTAAGAGAAGGGGTATCAAGATCAAAGCAACAGGCTGGGAAAATGATCATTAAAACAGCATTCTCGAAGGCTCTGACCAGACAGGACTGCATTTGTCAAGGTCAGGGGGAAGGATGTTTAAGATATGAGTGTCTGTGTGACTTGAACTGCCAGTTACAAATCTTGTTGAAAGATAAGATTCCTTGAAAATGTAGGATGTCAGGAAATGTCTGGTAAGAAGTGTAATGGATTGTGCACATTCATGTAGTCATACACAGAGCATTTGAGCTCTTGTTTATGAATATGGCACTATACAAAAGTGATCGTGAGTGTAAAAAACTGCCTCAAATATAGTCCAAAACTGAATATAATTTAGTGACCATGAAGTCTAAGGTACCTTCAATCTAAATGATGGGGGTTTTTTTGGTGTGGCAGCAGGATCTATTCACCTTCATAATAAAGCACACTTACTACTGTGGTCCTTAGGCTGTAAAAGAAGAAATTCTGGCAAAAGATGTAAAAGTATCAATAACCATAAAGAACGAGAGAATTCCAAAACTTATTTAGTTAGGCTTATGAAAAAAAAGAGAATGTTTATGAATCTGTGCTGCTACTGAAAGGTTTGCTAGAGAAATAGGTATGCTGAGCAAGCCTTCTAGAAAACCTTTTGAGGATATACATGTCTAGAGAGCCAAGCCTGGGTCTGGAAAAGACCAGTAGCCTTCCAGGAATGATGCTAATTATTAGTGCTGGGTTGCTCATTGAGAACTGAAATCCATCTTACCAGCTGTGGAAAAAGAGAGAGCAATGGGCTAGCAGAACCACATGCATTTTGCAGGGAGTAGTGAGTAGGTACTTGTTTTGCCGAGGTTTTCCACTAAGCTATTGTCAGCACCATATTTAGTTCAGCACTATCTACCTGAACTGCAGCATTTTAAATTGTGTTTTTCACATACAGGTGGAAATATGATTTTAGTACTGTGGCACAGACCTAGGGGAACCCTCCTAAGTCATCAGTGTTCCAACAAAAGGGCAGGTTGTTACTGAGTCTCACCTCTGACTGATACAGAGGAAGACATCAGCACAGAGGTCTAGGGGAAAGTGAAAAAAACGAGATGCAGACTTAAGTACGCTCCGAACCTTATGGATTTTCATGCAAACATTACCACATTAAAGAAGCAATTTCTCTTCAGAAAGATGCTCTAGTTGTGTCATATAGAAACATAAGCAGCACATACTGAATGTCAAGTCATGTATTTGGCCTGACTATATGTAGTGGTTTACCTCTATGCCCAAATTTAAAGCAAGAAAAGAACAAAATCAGTCCAAAAACTATTGCTCACAACAGAGTTGGCCTCCAGAGATAGCTTTTCTGAAATGTAAACAGTGAAGTGAGAGTGTTCCATTTTCTGCTGCAGTAATGTTTATTTAACCCCAAATCTGCAAATATGATTGAAGTTTGGCTTGGATTCAACAATTTGATAAGGTATTTAAAGCTGCAGTACCATGTTTTGAGTAATAGATTATTTCACTTCTTTCAGGCTTCTTGTTATGTTGTTAGGCAATTTCTCCTTTTTTGGCTTATTTTAAAATCATTTTTAAAGATATTAAAAGTGGAACTGTGGGAAACTCTGCTATAAAACACAAAACCACACGCAAAGCTTGTCTGCTGAAGAGAATCTGGGCCTCAGAGGCCCTTGCTGCGTTTCAAAGATTTGCAAGAGTTTGCTCCAGGGTCATCTTGGAGCTTCTGGCTAATGTGAAAATATAACAACAAGAATTTTCAAAGAATTTTAGGCGCTAGGAAACTATGAACAAAAA
>WEIT01015647.1:0-29742 GCA_013389985.1 Dryoscopus gambensis | reverse complement strand
AAGGATGAAGAGAAATAGTTATTATTCTTGTCATCTCACTAATGATTTTGGAGGTGCTTGTAGTGATTCTGACTGCAGATTAGCCACAACAGTACCAAATATCCATTAACTGGTAAAACAGAATTCCTGTACCAGAATACCCACTT
Organism: Dryoscopus gambensis; assembly: GCA_013389985.1. NCBI lineage: Eukaryota > Metazoa > Chordata > Aves > Passeriformes > Malaconotidae > Dryoscopus > Dryoscopus gambensis. The sequence goes on along the minus strand of WEIT01015647.1, from coordinate 29,596 downwards.
CAAAGAAAGGAGATACAATTTAAACTGAAAAAATACAGAGATAGAAGAACTGAAAAAAGACAGAGATAAACAGAATTGAATGGTATCAAGAGCTGAGCTTAAACGTTAAACTCATCTAATTTCATGAGTAGTGACTTATGATATGGAGAAGCATGAACTGTTCCAGTGGGAAATAGTGAGCAGCACATTAGAGAAAATGTTAGAGTATAAAACCAGCAAAGATGGTATGTCAGCAGAGATTTAAGTGAAAGAAGTGAGTAGTTTTCACACTGCAAGAAGCATGACCCAAATTCCACATGCAAGGATGGGAAGGGAGGATACAGCAATGAAACAGGAGGGGTGAGAAGCGCAAACAATCATGACAGGATTCAAGACATGAGGGTACAGCAGAAACAAAACTTCTGTCAGGGCTTTTGAACTGGATGTAGAAGGAATGAGAATGAAAAAAGGACTTACAACAAGAAAGAAACAATGATTCAGCTGAGGAAGAAGAAATTATTTTAGCTGATGAGTATTAGGTAGGCTGCATAGGGGAAGCTAGGTGCCATGGAATGCGCACAAAAGGAGGTTGAGGTAGGCCATGAGAGCAAAATGATGAGTGACACAGAAGAAAAATAGGTAGGTTTAGAAGATTATAGAAGCAAAGAAGACAAAATTGAATGGGGACCCAAATATTAGGAAGTGAGGAGTGAAAAGTAGTTTCATGGTTGTATATCGGAGTGGCTGGAAAGATGGAAGACTTGTCAACAGTGATGAAAGAAGAGGCATGGGGAATGGGTTTGGAGGGAAGACAAGAATTTCTCTTCTTTCTCGTTAGTTAAACTAGGGGCAAAGGGAAGGCGGCAGAGAAAATGTCTGCACAAAGGAAGATCCTGAATTTGAAGAATTAGATGTCAAAATTGCTGCATAGGCATTAGGCAGGACACCAAGGTGGCAGTGAGCTGGCCCAGGAGAACAGTACGTACAAAACCATGAGAAGATTAAGGAGGAGCACTCAGGTATCCGTGAGTCCACATCAGCCAGCAAAAGATGCTTAGTTTCTAAACCTGCACCATGGCACCAAGCCAGCAAACTACAGCTGCCACATCAGCAAGACTGACAACATCTGAGGAAGATTTTGAGTTAGCAGTTTCACTGAGATCTGCACTTGACACAAATCCAACAAATACATGTTGAGCTACAAACTTTCCATATGTTAAAACTACTGATTTCCCTGAAAGCTGTGCACATCTCATGGAGGCCTGAAACAATATCTTCTGAGACAATTTAGCCCTGGCACATAGAGCAACTTAACTAAAGGTAACCTTCCACAAGTTCACTCTCTGCAGTAAAAAGAAGTGATAGAACTGATCGTGATCTAACAAGGGTTGTAATGTTAGAGCAGAAGCTTCACAAAGAAGCAAAATCTCTCTGTCATCAGCTCTGAAATAACTTACACAGAAACCTCTTTTTTTCTGGTCTGCAAACTTTAGAATGCATTGCTGGTTTTATTTAAGAGAGAAAAAAAATCTGTGTAATGTAGATGAAGCAAGGATTTGTTTTAATCAACTGGAGCTTTTACATGAATCATAAGAATAACTGGAATAAATAGAATCAAAATTTAAAAAATATGGAGAGATAGTAAACCTCACAATTCCAGGCTCAATCCATGTTGTAACTATAGAGCAGCAAGAGAGCGTTCCACATCTTCCTGCTGGTCACTATCAGGGACAGAATATTGGGATGCATTGCACTGTGGGTACCATGGCAGGTTCTTGTGCTCTTACCTGTGCCTGATGCAGGTAGCAGGGACTCAAGTAGGCAGTTCCAGAGAGGTTCAAAATAGAAACCCTTAGGTTGCTCACTGACAGTGGTTCATTTTCCTCTCATTTCCCATTGCTTTTTTAAAAATTAAATACTTAGAGAAATCTAAGGTTATATGGAAATTATAGTTTTAAAGTAGAGCGCTTTAGAGTCAAGTTGTAGAATCAGCTTGTGACCCTAGCTGAACATGGCAGAATTTTTGCTGAACCACAGCAGAGCAGACTGTATGTTTGCCATGTGGAACCTTAACTCTTGTAATACAGTTGAAGTATCCACTTCCAATTTTAAAACGTCCATATCAGAAAAGTGAGTCTCAAAATATACAGCACCAATCCTCTGCTCTCTTTATTCCAATGAAAAACAATTTACAGAATTTAGCCAAACTGCCGATTCATTTCACAGCCAATTCTCCTTCCCATTTATCTCCACCTGTCTAAAAAAGCCCCAGACTCTTCAGTAAGGAAGTTCTTCACTAAATCCTCCCTGGGAAGGTGTATAAGGAAAGCATGAGATGGAAGAGAATGAACTGTTAAACCCTGGTCTGTGTTACCATGTTTGATGGGGTGGAGGCGTAGGTGCTCTGCTCATCCATCAGTGGAGGGGAGTGGAAAGTGCTGGTCCTGCCTGGCACCTTTCCACTCTTGAGCACTTTTATCACAGTCATAATCCCACATCAAATAGGCTGTGTCAGTTTAGCCCTGGACATCCCGCTGCCGTTGAGCTGGCTGGTGATGCACACCCTTAACATCCCTTGAAGTAAAAAATGCCCGACTGGAGACTTTGCAGGGCACCTGGCTGCTGCAGCAATACAGCCCTTGTGGTAAGACTTGGTTGCCTCCTTCAACCTGACCATTTAATCTGTACAGGCATGATAAGTCATCATGAAGTGATTCAAGAATGTGCACATCCAGATAATGATACTGATGGGTGTCTCCTCTGGTTCACTTATTTCTGGCATTGCACCCTTAGGATCCTTATTGCCTTGATCTGTGTTAAACAAGATAATCCCCTGACACCTCAGGACGGCAGCAGCCACCAGAGGAAGGAAGATCACCTGAAATCTACATTAAAGAGCACAGGAGATGAAAAGCCCTCTTTATATTTAGTGTTGAATATAAGGCCAGAAAATAAGAAAAGCTGGAAAAATATTCTTTGAGAAATACAAAGTGGAGGAAAACTTAGTGAAATCAGACTATTTTTCAGAGGTAAAGACGCCAGAGAAATCATGAAGCCTGCCCCAAAAAAAAAAAGAAGAAAGAAAAATTTTCAGAAAAGAAGAGATTGAAGAAGAGTATTTAGGTTGCCTGTTTGGGGAGAAGAAAGTTGATATGATATGTTGAGGGGATCATGAATCGTGCCTTAATATGAAAGGAAAGAACTTGTTACAAAAGGAAAAATGAAAGAATAAAGGAAATTGACAGACAAAGCTGATAGGAATCTGAAATACTTTGGATTTTATGATTGACAGAGAGCAGGAAAAAAGGAATAAAGGACACAGAGTTTTTCTAGAAAATGTCAGCCTGGCCTTTAAACAAACTGTCAAAATACTGTGGAGAGGGATACGAATGAACAGAAGGGAGAAGGCTCAGTCAGACCATGACAGCAAAGAGTATGACAGTGAATGAGAAAGAAAGAAAGAAAGAAAGAAAGAAAAAAAGAAAGAAAGAAAGAAAGAAAGAAAGAAAGAAAGAAAAGAAAGAAAGGAAAGAACGAAAGAAAGAACGAAAGAAAGAAAGAGAGAGAGAAAGAGAGAGAGAAAGGGAGAAAGAAAGAAAGAAGCTTGTCCTTTTTTTAAAAAAAAAGCTACAAGTGCATAGGAGGTTACCAAAGTCATGGTGCTTCCTCCAGAGATGGTGCACAAGGTAAATTCAAGAGTCAAGATAGTCAAGATGAGGAGAAAGCCAAGAAAGTATACAGTCCATCAGATGGACAGACAAATGACATGAAGAAAGGTAAAAAGTCTGCCAAGTATGAAACTGAATATAGAGCTGAGTTGGCAGGTATTACAATCAAGAAATTCTCCCGGCTCTCTGTCTGACAACCTGTTTTATTAAAGTTTTATAAATGTTTGAAATTTGACTTAGCATTTCTGAGGAAATACCTCCATAACCATGCTAGCAATCTGATTCCCTACCTTCTCTGTCTTTGAATTCTTCCATCTTGCAATGGTTGCACCACTCACTCTTGACTGGTAGTGGAGGTGGGAGGGGTTACTGTAGGATTTTTATCTTAAAAGCAGCTGAGAAATAGATCTGTCCTGTCAGATGGTAAAAATCACTTTTTCAGACTGTTGCTGACACAACAGATCTTCAGAAAACAAACAAAAAGGACCATTTTCCCCATATTCTGTAACTTTTTTCACTGTAATTTATATAGTAAGTCTCAGAATTGTCCCTTGGTAATCTAAATTAAGCTGAATAAGTTTTTCCCTTCATCTATGGGGCTGACTTACTACACAGAGGGTAGAGTTAGTCTGCCAGCCTTTGGCATTGAAAATGCAAATTGAATCCTGGCGTTGACAAGAATGTTTGGATTTGGTATAAAAGAGACTTAGTCACGGTACATTTCCAGCTCCTGATTATGCCAGAGCAGGAGGGCTGAGTGAATGCCAAGAAACAGTGGTTGCCACTCCCCCCCCGAGGGAAGGAAAAATGGATAGCCCACCCCTGGCCCACACGCACTTTCTGTATTTCACTCTTGTGAGCTGCCTGAAGAGACACTACAAAATAAGGAGATACATGGAATTTCAAATTGTATGTTTATTTTTCTTCTGGTATTTGTTCAGAGGAGACTTGCAGAAGGAAAGTCTTCCACTACTGACTCAACAAGCACTTCACCAAATGGTACCACATGACTTCCAGAGTTTTTTTTTTAAAATATTTCAAATAAATCCATTTATGGGTCTTTCTGCATTTATGCATGGATATGGTAGTCCTTTGCACCCTGTAATATGAGCTATATTAATTTAGGTGCAGGAGTTCTCAATTCTTACAGAAAACTCAGGTTGCTCTGACTCTTTATATGGACTTTGCCTCATAAAGAGAATGGATATGCAGCTGTGTCCTGAAAAGTTTCTCCTGCATACTTTCTGGTTTATAAGGCAATAATGGGTGAGCCTTTGTAGGTCCTCAGGTGAATGGACCAATAGCGACATTAACCATCCTTATATAAATGAAAACCTAGAAAATCCATTTCAAAACCCCCAATCTCAACTCATCTTAATAAAACAAATATAAATAGTGCTTTTCTTCTCTGTTATTTTTACGTTCTGCTTCACAAAAAATGCATTCTAAAACATGACTATTAAATTAAAACAAAGTCACAAATAACATAGATTTAATAATCCCTGCTATATCCTAGCTTCTACTACACAGAATTCCTAAGACAAATGAGTCTCACTTATTCTCCTGTACACGATAACAGTATCTGAATAAATTCACTGTTTGTCAAATGAGGGAAGGGAACAGGAATTGCATATTGCAATCTTCTCTTTCCCATTGATTAAAACTCATGGGAAATGTCTAGCTCAAATGTATTTAATGTTTGAAGGGGTTACATGGTAGAAATAACACCACTGAAAAGAATAGGAACTTAGTAGTTGTATTTGCAAGAGGAGAGGGAAAACAAAAGACTACCCAGATTCTTGTGGACACCTCTTGTCTCAAAGTCAGAATTTCTTGCTCGCTGGCTAGTCCTGACCATGTTTTACCTCCCTTTCTATATATGTTATGTACCATAAAATCACTAAAATAAGTTAAAGGAGTTAAGGTGGTGAAATTTTCTTCCAGGTGATGGGGGAGTGTTTTTAGGTTTGGATTTGGTTTGTTGTTTTGGGTTTTTTTCTTTTGCATGATAACACCTGTAAAGATTACTTCGTAGGGATATTAATTTTTATAAATGACGTTGGCAGTTTTACTCAATTTCAAAGAGTAAGTTCAGCTCAGTTCAGCAAAAGGTGCATTGTCTTCATTAAATATTGTGGCTGAATAAGGACTAAAAGCCATGTTAAAAGTAAAAATAGAGAACTATGCAGGAGAGACTTCCCCAAAGCTGACTTGGTTCATTAGCATGTGAATAACGCATCACTGAAGGCTGGGCATTCCCTTTCCTTATCCACAAAGCCTTGCTTTTGAAGGGAAATACATTCTCCACCCAGGTGGGGAGGCGTTGCCTCCTTTAAGTAATCCTGAGATTACTAACAGAAGGAGGCAGATTTTTGTCCACCAAATGCACTTTTTCCTCAGTAAAGGTGACTTCAACTTCCTGGGTGGCTTTCAGGGGTCTTTTATGTGAAGGACAGCTTGCTGCCCTTTCCAAACTGTTAAGGAAGGACTTTGTCTAAGGGGAGGACTCATGGACTGAGGCTTTGCTGCTCAGCCTGAGGAATGTTATTTTCAATTTTTTATACAGCTGACAGAGAACATTTCCAGATACACTCTTTTCTGAAAGTGTTTGCTTAGTGATCCACCATGAATATAAGTAACATTTGAAAAAGAGAATGCTTAATCTAATAGCACCACAGTGGGATGCAGTATAGTATTCTGGATATTACCAGACAAGTAACTGAAGCTCATTTGGTTTCAAATTCCAATTTCTAGAAATATTTTTACCAGGGTTGTGTAACATCACAAGAAATCCTCAGATATTCTGTTTCCTTCTCAGCTTACTGTTTCTGGAAATGCGTAGGTATTTTTGAAGGCAAGATATTTGTGATTGGTTTTTTCTTACTTTTAACTTTTTGGGAGATTGACTATCTTGTAGCTGAACTTGGATTCCTTGGGATTTAACAGCTGAAGATATTTATGTTTGGAAAAGTGTATTCGTTGTGAAACATATGGATTTGTGAAGATAAAACAGCACAATAACTGGCAAAATCAAAATTGAATAGAGTGTTAAACTAAAGGATTTTGAAGTGTCATGCTGACAAACTTTGATGCAACAGGCCAAATTCCAAGCTTTAGTTGTGGGAACTGAATTAATGTGGGAACTCCCTGCCCCTCTCCATCCACAACAGAATTTGCCTTCTTATGGCAATAAAACTAGGGGCTCTGGTCTTCATTAGGTACATCTTTGTCACATGGGGAGACCTTGAAATTACAGCTTTCATTTTTCTTATCCTCCTCTGGTTTTTTTTTCTAGCCTTTTTATTTGACTTTCTGGGTGTAACTCTTCTCTGAGTTAGTCACCCTCAATTCCCTTCCCACCTAATGGAAAGAAATGGGTATTTCAAGGGTGTGATTCATCAGGGACCTTTAAAATGTCTGACTGAGGTTTAGATGAATCAGGACTGAACTTAACTGGCCAGGACATTGTTGACTGTAGCGGGAATATGGAATTGCTGGTTGTGATGGAAGTGTCCAAATTCTAGACATCGCCATTTGACCCACTGAAATCCAGCCTTTGTATTTTTATTCACAGAGGATTAAATGCTGATATTAAAGAGACATTCCTCTAACACTTCTAGGAGCTTACTGAGGGTCTAATGACTTTTGAGCCTTCTGTGATTCAGGCTACCTGTCAGCTCATGAACTGCATATGAATTTGAAATTTGCAGTTGGAAGTTTTCAGCCTATCTGAGGTGAGACATTTACACTCTCTTGCTTTCAAAGGAGAACCTAATCTGTCTGTATTTTGCAAACTCTATAAATTCAGCTAGCAGAGTGCAGCAGGTGTGTTCCATTTCAGGCTCTCCAGCAGCTCTTTTTTCCTTTACTTTCTTCATCTGTTCCTCCACCCATCAAGTTCACACAGATCTCCATCTCCTGTTTTCTTTGAAGAAAATTCCCATACCCTTGTTTCTTCCTGACCATGCCCATTAGGGACACACAACTGGTCAAGCAGTCTCAGACTGACAGCTTGGAAATCCTTAGCCACAAACCCACTTCCCTTCTACAGACCCTTAGTCGCGTCTGAGCCAGCTCTCCTTTTGCCTGAGGAATGGTTCAGCAATCAGAGGAATTCAAATCCAAAGCTTTTATATTTCTCCTCCATTGTTTTCTCATTCTCCTGTATCTCCCCAGCTCTCTGCTCCTTCTTGCTATTTCATAAGACCAACATTCATTGTTTGATTTGCCTTCATTCACTTTCACCAGCCAGCACTCCGGTACTCTGGCATCCCGTAGTTAGTACAGCTGTTGAGAGGACGATGCAGCATGGTCCATGACCCTTCTCCAGCTCTTCTTGACCATGGGTTAATGCTAATGCACTTTTCCTGAAGCAGACCCATCTGTCTATGGCTAGGATGTGACAAGGTGGTTGACAGGATTATCTGACTTCCCAGTGTTCCCATCTGAGCTGAATTCCCTAATGCTTTTACTTTTTACAGGAAGAAGTGGATGATTTCTGAATGCTCCACTCAGTACCAGAACCATAAATTTATGATCTTAAACTTGAAGTCTGGAGGTTGAGCCACACAAACTTCTTGATTCTTTATGTCTGCTACTGCTTTTCCTGCAAACACTGTTTCCAGAGTGCATCATCCTGTTTTCTGAAGAAACAGAGTTAGAAACAAAAAGTAGGCTTTGGAGACTGTACAGACACTGGGTCACCACCTTCCACAACAAAAAGCAAATAATCTCAGTTTACCCCACAAAAATAAATACATTATGATGAGCTAGAGAATTTTGTGGACACTTAAAACAAGCACAGTACAAGCCACTACAAATCAACTTCCACCACTAAAGGAAAACAGTCTTCCAGTCAAATATTCTGTGGGGAAATGTTCTTCTCATGCATGGCGTGTTTGCAGTGGTAATGTTTCAATCGAGGACAACATGCAATTATCTTGGAAAAAACCTGTGCATTTTAGCTTAATCTTTTACTTTGAGTGACCCCAAAATCTATGTAGATGATTAGGAGACTGTTTTGAGAAACAGGAGATGAGATCTTCTGGATCCAGCTTTCTTTTCTTTAAAAGAAAATAAACTTAGTTCTGCATTGTCATGTAGCTTCCTTCATCTGCATCAGCAGAGAAGATGACACAACCTAATTTTTCAGGTTTTTTTATTATGATACCATCCTAGTTTAATTATTGATGATTCAGAATAGCTCCACTGAAGGTAAGAGCATTAGTCCTGGTTGACACCAGGGGAGAGAACTGAATTTAGCTCACACTTTCTGATAGTGAACATTTCACAAGTCACACAGATTTGTGGTAGGTCCTTCTTGTTGATTTTGAATGTGTGTCCATATCTGTTGTGGGAGAATGAGGTAATCTTGCTACAATCTGAAGTCCCCAAATACCACAAGAAAGGATGTCTTATACTGTCTCCAGTCTAGCCAACAACAAGTAATTCCTAGGAATACCACAAGGAAGTTGATTTATGGTTTGATTTCTCAAAAAAAGAGCTGAGGACTCTTGAGTTCAGATAAGCAAATAATCTTATGGATGCTTATCTGGAATAAACTGATATATCTCTTGGGTTTCACTCAGGACCAAAATGACCACAAGATAGAAAGCAGAGAAACTGAAAAAGGTATCTTATGTGAAAGTACTGAAAAGGTTTAGAAACTGGCATGTTTCTTTTCAGGTCACCAGTACATTTCAAAAAACTTAATTGATTTTAACGTGTTTAATTGTTGTCTGTTCCTCTCCCTCTGGTTTTTAATTTCCCCTTTACATAGCTTATGAGCCAAAAGTTTTTTAAGACTGCAAGGTTAACCCCAAGTGCATGGAATGTATAAACCAACTTTTCAGCAGTAGGATTTATATGAGGGGGAGCATGCAGGATTTGCCAGGTGCAGACAGATGTAGATGATGCCTGCAGAGCTTTAATACCCTGATGATGGTAACTGTAAACCTGAGAATTCAGACAGTGAGAAGGGGCAGAGCACGGCACCAATCCGAGCCTCGCAGCATTCCCGAGTTGCAGGTGACAGAATGACAATTCTCCTCATGTTGTGCTTTGTTATCCTCTAATTCTGACTAGGCATAAAAGGAAAATAGTTCTTGTCCATGCAGCTGAGCTCTGCTTAGTTCTGCCTCAGCTAACCCAGGTGCTGTCAAATATTTTTAAACTGATTTAATTTTGTAGCCAAGAACCACCGATTGCTTTCCAAGGATAACAGTGACTTTTTTGATTCTGAGTAATCTTAGGGATCCTAGGGGCTTGAATTAACTGGAATGAATTTAGTTGTGTTTGGTTATTGTGCTGTAGAGCGCACCCTGGGGAGTGGTGGGTGACCTACTGATCTGCTGCAGGGGATGAGGGGTTGAGGGAGCAGCTGGGCGGGAGATGTGGCAAAACCACTGTGATTCTTAATGATGGCTAGCATGGGAATATTATATCAACTTTTCCTAAAAACCTGTGCTTGTGGATCTGGTTGCTGAAAGTGGCAATCAGCATGTCTTTAAATGCTTGTTCCTAAGTTACTGTGTAAGGTATATTATGATTTGCATGTACTTATCTGTAGTAAGTGTGTAGTAAAGTAGAGAAACAAGCAGAGAATATTTTGACTTACTGCAGGATAAGACTTGTGGCATTTTGATCAAATTCCTAGCAACGCATTTGGGTGCGTTCATCCCAGGGATGCCTTTATAATTGATGTGAAGCTTCAGATGCTTACATCCAAACAGACTGGGTCTTATGCCAGTTACTCATATTATTCTTCTACCTGAAACCACAGGACCTAAGGCTTAATATTTTACTAGACAAAACAGGAAAAAGTAATCCTGGTTTTGCAAGAAGGTATTAAAAAATACTTCTCAGAAATCACCACATTTGTTCAAGAATTTAAAAACGGTCTGTGCAGTGTGCTGTACAGGGAGTGAAGAGTGGGGAAGTGGAAAGGCTTTACTTCCATTTATTTGATATGATCTATATAATTCACTTAGGGTTGTGCTTCCGGTGATTAATCCCATGATTCATTATGAATGACTGTAAAATTCTTTTGCTGTATGTCATAACCAGCCACTTCATAGTATAAAAAACCTGGAGGTCATTTGATTGTGCTACAAAGAGTAAGATGATGATAAATATAATTAGAAAACTGAAAATTAAAAAAAAAAGTTGGAGAAAAACATTTTAGCTCAGTGTCCTTTAATATTTTTATTATAATATAATTTTTAATTTTGTGACTGCACAGCCTTTTTTCCATCCAACGCAAAGAACAGGCAGTTCTTATTTACTCAGCAGTTATTTCAGTGGTGTTTTATTTCCCACTGTGTCTACTATTTATGTTCTCTTAGGCTTTTCTGTGTGCTTATAACTCTGAAACATGCAGTCACTTTAGAAATACTGTTTAGGGCATCTTCAGAACTTCCCTGAGGCATGGAATATTTGTCCCTCTTTCATATGCAAGGATATGAAACTTGCATGGAGTAGGGATAGAGGTACTTGCTAATTCCAGATGCCAGTTGGGAGTTATCTAGAACCTAAATTTTTTAATGTATAATGAAGCATTCCCTGTACTTGAGAGTTCCAGCTGATACTGTTAGAGGGAATGCACAGACCTTTTCCTTCAGATACAATTCTTTAGTAGGCTTACTTGTATACAGCGCCTAACAGACAACCAACACAGATTATTTTGATTTAAGAGATTTTATTGGACACTCCCAGCTGAGGCAACGATAAGAACTGGTCCCTACAATATCAGCTGCCTTAACTGGGTCCATCTTCGTGACAGCCAACTTGCAATTCTGAGCAGGAGAAGTATAATTTCCAAATGCTCTTCTTTCATTATACGGCTATGCTGCATCACTGGTGCAAGTCCTTCCTGTGCTCCAATTTAATTAAAAAAAGATTAAAAATAATCAGATAAAAGAAGTTGTTTCTGTCATTGTACTAACTTCCACATTAATTCTGAATAGAAGAAAATTTCAGAATTAATTTTCAGAGCGTTTTTGCTGTTTAAGACATTGACAAAAAAGCTGGCAAACTGTCAGTAAAGGGTAACAGCAATAACAAGTGGTTTGCTACTCAGTACCATGAGCATTTGGGCAACAGGGAAATAGTAAGACTTGAGGAGGGATTGTGATCTCCTAACCACAGTGCTGTTCATTAGTGTTCAAGCTTTTGTCCAGACCCCATTGGTAATGGTTTAACTCCATTAGGCAGCTAAACACCCAACAGCCTCTCATTCGCACCCCGATCCCCTCCAGTGGTGGGGTGTAGAGAATCAGACAGATAAAAGTATAAAAACTCATTGGTTGAGACAAAGAAAGTTTAATAATTAAAAAAAAAAAGGACTTAAAAGCCAACAAGGACAAAGGTGGGGGCAGGGGGCTAATAAAAGTAAATGCAAGAAAAACAAGTTAATGCAAAAGAGAGAAATTGCCCACCACCAACCAAGAAATGCCCATACAGTCCCTGAGTACCAGTAGCCACTGCCAACTTCCACCCCCAAGCTTTATACGTTGAGCATGATGCCTTCTGGAATATCCCTTTGGTCCGTGTCCCCTCCCAACCCCTTGTGCACCCCCAGCCCACTCACTGATGGGGTGGGTGAGGAACAGAAAAGGCCTTGATGCTGTGTAAGCCCTGCTCAGTAATAAATACATGCCTGTGTTATCAACACTGCTTCCAGCCCAAATCCAAACCATAGTCTCGTATCAGCTACTATGAAGAAAATTAACTCTCTCAATCAAAACTATCACACCTTCCTCCTATTCTGTCCCTTTCCTACCTTTAGTTCTTACTACCAGCTCCATTTGACTGCATAAATGCAACTTTCCTTTTTTCCATCTTCAAACACGGCAGCTTCCAGTTCTCTGATGCGTATGACATCATGAGATCTCTGCTGACTGTGACATTCCCTTGCTATAATACTGGTTCCTGGATGCCACTCTGTCCCAAAACACTTGAAAGTAATGGTCTTAACATCGTATTTTCATTTAAAGTAATTAAGAAAATCTTAGGAAAAATTCTTTCTTTCCATCAAGCCTGAGCTGGAAGACTGCAAAAAAAGCAGCCCATACATCTGGCAGAGAACAAGAAATGATAAATGAGACAGACACGTGGACAGAGGAAGGTGTTACATTCATATCAATGTGATTTATTTCTATTTTTCCTTTCATCTTTGACTGCCACTGCATATTATAAGGATGTTTCACAGCAACGAATAGACACGGTGCAGTGTTTCTTTTCCTTGTTTGGTGGACAAAAGTCTACTAATAGTAATATTCTCAGGGTGAGTCGGAGTTATCAAATCTGATCATGATAACTGCCTGGAGTAAAAGACCCAAGCAATAGCGTACTAGAATATTAAATAAAGGCAGAACTAGTGCATAACAATGTGGCCTCCTATTTCTGTATCATATATTCATGTGAATCTGATGCCATGTAACACACTCAGCAAGGTGGTGAGAGGCTGTATCTCAAATTTTCTGTCTCACCTGGGAGACTGACTTGGTGGTAGGAAAACCAGGCAGGGACTAAGAAATCCATTCTTTTGGTCCCTCCTTTGTTGGAAACATCTGTGCCTTCTGCAAACTCCAGTGTGTTCCAACTCATTCCTCCTTCTCCTTCCCCATGAATGACTTGTTGTACATCCCTCACCCATATGGATATGTTTGGGAATTAATGTTATGAAAGATTAGAAAGGATTATGCTGATACTGCAGCCATACAGGTCTCACAAGACAGGCAGGGCTTTGGATTATGGGATTTCTCAAGGTTCCTTCCAACTTTACATCCACATGATTTCAACATTTGAAATACTCATATTACATGGTGGTTAAAATCTGATAGTAGATATCTGATAGCATAGTTTTAACATGTAGAGACATATAAAGCTATCTTTTGGGTTCAGTGGGAGGTGTGACTGGATTTAGCTTACTTTTCCACATGAAATAGTAAGTTCATTTCCTCCTTTATTTGACTTCCAGAACTTGGATTTGAGGGTGTATATTTCCTGGGACACAAATAACATAATGACTGAAGTGAGAGGTTCTGGGATTCTCTTTGTACACTACTATAAAATATAAAGCAATAGATGGAGTTTCACTTGCTATAAGATAAAAATAACAGAAGCCTGAACTCAGGCCTTAAAAGGAATTTACAGTATTTTCAGGCCAATTTTATGTTTTGTGATTGCTTATTTAATAAAGTTTTTGATAACTTCATCTGGAGGGGTTATGGCTTGATAAATGAGTGGAATAAAGACACAGAGAATTTCAGGCCAAAATTTGGCAGCTGTTTAATAACTGCAGGAATGATTGGAGACTGCGTCCTATGAAAAAATGTTCTACATGAGATATAAATGATGAAGCAGAAAGAACAACAGAATCTGGGGTTTTTCAGTTCTTGGCACTGAAGGTGATTTGGATAGAATGAGAGATTTCTGAACAACTTATCTGAACTTTGAGAAGCTTGCCCAATTTCCAAGTATTTTGAAAACATTTTTTTCTCAGATTCTTAATTTTTCATGACTTTTTATATCAGTACAATAAACAGTAAATGACTGATGATTGAAATAATAATCCAAATAATCTTACTACATGGAAAAAGAACAAAACTTATGCTTATATTAAGATATGGGACCAATTAAAAAAGTAACCATGAGAGTCAGAAAGATATTAGATCTCGCCCACTATTCTGCTTCAGTATCTGATTTTCACTGTGTAAATATGAACTCATTACCTTACCCTCAGAGAAAGATTTTATTGTTAACATACCTGGAAGCAATTCTTATCTTTAATGTATTAAGTTTCAGCATCAAAACCAGTACAACCACATGCTGGCCATTCTATCTAACAAACAGAAGTTTTCCCTTTTTAAGATCTATAGCAGTTGTGAAAACACACGGCAGGCAATGTAGCATAGGAAGAAAGTCTGGGGCCTTTATAAAGTAATTGACTTGGCTAAGCTGGAATAAGTATATTGTGTGGCACTGCACCCTCTGAAATTTAGCTTCAAAAGAAGTGAAAATCCAGATGTGGCCATAGCAACTACTCTTTCACAAAAAAAAATTTAAAAAAAAAAAATTAAAAATCCGCCCCTCAGGGCAGAAAGGAGCCCTGAACCCCTTTGAAGTCAGATGTCTCAAGCAGGTACTTGATTTTAGATTGGAACCAGAAAAAGGATACCACAGAGAGTGATGCTACAGTGTCCCCTGAAGTTATGACAGACATACAGAATTGTGGTTACCTGCTTTTAGCATATAAAGCAATAAGGACCTAAATGTGTTCTGAGAAAGATTAATAGCTAAAGTGGAGCAGGAGCTTTCAATCAGGCTAAAAGATTGATTATTAAAATTAGGTTCTACTGTAAAAAATCTTATACTGAATGAAATGTGCCTCCTGTGCAAAGGACCAGTATGAGGTCTAAGCATTTCTTAAGTCTTTAAATCTCTGGTGCAGAGCATGATTGCTTCTGAAGGATCTCACACGCTTTCAGAACAAGGGTGAGCTTTATGAGAGGTGGACAGATCAGTCTTTAACAGTGCTGCAGAGGGCAGCAAATAATGTGAGAGGTAATGATCTGTTCTCAGACCAGTATTTCTAGAACATTAACCTAATTTGTAGTGCAGTGCAGGAAATCTGCTCTATCCTGGGTTTTCAGCATAGTGAAATTAATATCTTTGCATTTTCTAAGGGAGCAGCCAGGAAAGTGAAAACACTATGCACAGCTATACTGTCAATTTCAACAAGAAAAACAAAACAAAGAATAGGGAGTGAATATTATTTCTTGCTCATTGCTTTCATCACAGACCATATCTACAATGCAGAAAAATTTAGAGAAAGGACCATTCTCCACTCATACAGATCAGAGTGAAATACACTGCCAGGAGAGTGTGTGGATACTATAGTGAAGAAGCTTGAAATAGTGGCATGTCTAGTATAACCACTCTGAGAATAAGAAAGAACAAGACAGCATACTTTATGAGACATCAGCTTCTTCTACTTCATTTGATATTCTAGTGTCTTACAGGGTGAAGAAAATAAAGCAATATACAACTTTACAAAAACACAGCCTTCGCTGTGGATCATCTTATTTGTCCAGGAGGTCATTTCTAAACTACATTCACCCTTTCTATATCGTCTTGAATCCCTCCTTTCCTCTTCAGTAATGCCTAGTTTATGACAAAAAAAATTGAACACAGGAGACATTTTATTGGTGGCAGGGGTGTTTTGTTTGGTTGTTTGTTTGTTTTTTTTTTTGGTTGGTTGGTTGGTTTTTTATTCCTGCATTGGATGATATTCATAATTGCCATTGATTTTATCTTGGATGCACACAGAAGGTTGCACAACTCAAGTGAAGTAAAAAACTCTTAGCAGAGAGATCCTGATGGATCTCAGGAAAGCTTACCATAAAGAAAACAGGTCAGGTCAGATTCAGGGTTGAACAGACTGAGTGTCTATAAACCAGTTTTGGGCTTTCTGTTGCAAAGCCCCAGTTTACTTGCAAACCAGTTGAAAGTGTCCTGAGAGGACACAGAGAAATTTTTCAGCAAAGGACTTCTGGGAAACCTTTTGATATTATGTGATTTCTTACATACTTTGAGAAAGTAATCTATCTGCTTTTCATTTTTATTGTGTTTAGGGATGTAGGGTTATGTATAACTTGTTTATACATAAACATTATTATGATTTTTCCTAAACCTGTAAGATCCTGAACTTCAGCTAACCACTAGGCTCTGCATGGGGAAAAAAAACCATCACAGGTAAGAGCAGTGGACCACATGAAAACTAATACCAACAGAAGTAGTTAATTGGAATGTGGTAAATTGGACTCCAACTGTATCATGGAAAAGGGGATTTTCTGCAGCTGAATAACTACAGATGAGACAATATAACTGCAAGGCCTCCTTGACGTCTGTGTAGACTGAAAATATATCATTTCTTCAAATACGGCAGTAGGTCACAGCACAGATAAAGGGAGGCTATTAAGGGTGCCCAGACTATTAATTTACATTTGGAGGTAAAAAAATTATGCAGGCAGACAGACAGACTTCTGTGGACAGACTATGGGAAGGGCTAGGATGCACATGGTCAGTTAGGGCATGTGTGTCATTTTAAGTACATGACTAGAATATAACATCCATGCAGCCAGCATGTTCAGTCACACATAAAACTCAGTGCAGTGTGATGGCAAGAGGCACACTTCTTCTAAACTTGAAACTTCTAAAGCTGAAGTTAGAAGAGCAGCAAGCATATTGGTCCTTCTCCTGTAAAACTCAACTGAAGAGACTCAGTGTGACATTTTTTAACAGCCTGAGCCCTGAAGCAGAGTCTGTTCAGTCCAGTTATTACAAAAAACAAGATTTTTCTCCCACTGTTCTGTTGCTTCTATTTTAACTTTGGCCAGAAACAAAAAGTACAAGAGTTTGGGGCTTGTGCTTTCTTTTGTTGTGAAATGCTTATTTAAAATAAAAATAGTAGGTTTTATCTTTTCCCACCATCTATTTTCCCATTTGGGTTGGTTTGAGTTTTATAGGGTGATTGCATTGGTGCGTGTTCATTCAAACTTGTTCACATCTCTAATTTTCCATCAGACTTTGGAGACTTCAGTCTTGTGGCCTCAAGCTGAATCTATGCATTCATGGTAGCTGACCGTGCAAAATGGGTAACTGTAATCCACAAACTTTGTTTGTGTATGCAATTACTCATTTTGTAGATGTAGGTTTCACCCAGCTCACCTCCAAAACCAATGCTGGAAATTGCAATTTTTTCAAATTTTAATAACTGTTATATTATTTTTAAAAGTCACAGTAAAATGTTAATAAATTAATTTGTTGATGTAGTTTGAGTAGCTTATTTGGGTGATTCTGTACCTTGTTTTCTTGTTACCTGTGTCCAAAACACAGTTGCATAGCTGTAAGAACTTTGTATGTTTTCTTAGTTGTGTTCAACAGGCCTGGTCTATAAGATCACTGTAAAGTGAACAAAATACACCGCTGACAAAAGACACAATAAATATATGTGTTTTGTGCTTGTATCATCATAAACAGACATGACCAATAATAAGAGGCAAGTGTCTTGGTTTGAAAAGACAGGTGTCAGCTTAAGGAAGGCAGGATCCTCCCTTGAAATGGAAAATGTAAACTCCCTCCCTCCAAATTATTAGAATTTTGAAATTAAGGGGCTCTCAGGAAAAGATATGGGAATAGGAATAACAGTTCTTTACTAGGAAAATTAAAAAAAAAAACAAATGCAAGAGTACAAAACAAAACAAAACAAACCACTGACAGTCAGAAATATACCCTGACACCCTGTTGTCACAGGGTGTTGGTAGCAGTCTGATTAAATGGTGGCTGCAGTCCTCCTGAACTGGCAGATGTAATTTTGTTGAAGCAGTGATCTTGTAGAAAAGGTCTGGTCTTCCTCAGAAAGTCCAGTGGTGGTTGTGTAGCTCCTGTCGTCTGGAAATCCAGTGGGAAAGGCTCTGTCTCTGCTGCAAAATTCTCAACCTTTTATCCAGGTTGGAATGCTTGGCTCCTTCCCCCTGGGCAGAGCATCTCACAATGGGATGATGAGTCATGAGATAAGGCACTGATGGGCCATTAACAGAAGATAGCCCAGAGGGAGGAGGCAGGGAACATTGCACACCTGATTTCAATAGCTCATGAAGATGGAAGTAGAATACAATGTAACCCAGGACAGCAAGCAAGCAATTTCCTAAAAGGTTAATTCCCCCTAGAAAACGATGGTTCCTTGACCCAAACATCCCATTCTAGAGACTGTGCCATTTTACTCTCTGAATTCATCTGAAAAATAGAAGCCACAGTTAAGCCCCAGTTACCCACCAGGCATCTATATGTGATATCTAGAGTTCCTATTAATTTAAAGTCCCACATTCCTGACTGACCTGTAAAAACTCCATAAACAAAAACATTGTTATAAATTCATAGCTCCAGTATGTGGACATAAGATTTTCTCAGTCTCACTGCCTTACTAGTAGCCTTATGTCTAATCATTTTACAGTGAGCTGTACAGAGGAACTACTCATTTCTCAAATGCCTGCAAAAAAAATGTGGTGAATGGCCTGGACCTTCAGGTCCTAATCAAAGACCTCTGAGACCTGAATGCAAGACATGCTTGAGTGCAAAGATTCAGTTGCTCGCTAGTGTTTTACTTTTGCTTGACAAGAATTGCAGGACTGGTCCTCATGCTTAATCATACCCATGCCACTGATTAGTGCGATGTTGGATTGCACACAGGGCAAAATAGCCATTTAATGTTTCTGCTCTCTTAAAGTAGACAAGCTCTCTCTAAGAAGGCTGGAAACACCAAAACAAAAGGGAAGATCATGAGTATCCCAAATAATTCCCACTTTTGACCGGACTCTGCAACCAGGTTTTTCGCAAAATGAAATAGTGCCCTCTGCTGTTCTCTTCCTCGTTTCCCCGCAGAGTAAAGGCATTTCCACGAAACAAAGTGACTTTCATTTCATTTCTGTAATTCAAGCCATCTTGCAGTGTTTAGCGTAACGTAGTCACATAGTTTCTGTCGCCCAGGTATCAGAAACGCAATATGTCTTTGTTTCTGTCCCTTAAAGCCCAGGGCTCTCCCCAAGGACATACACTATTCATCACATCTTCCTGAAGTTGAGACAGGGTCCCTGGCAGAAGGGCGAGTACATCATGGCTGGATCAGTGCTATTTGTTTGCATCTGCGTCTCCCTGAATTCTCTCAGGGGAAGTATTCCTGGCAGTAAACACTTCACTGTCACTATTTTTTACAGAAGACCCGTGGTTTTACCCTGCACTGCATATTTTCTTATTCCTTTGCATATTACCTACCTTTATCTTCTAGTGCTGACTATGTCAGCTGAGTAACAAAGATACAAGTGACTGGAGTCATTACCAGAATTACCATTTTTGGAGGAAAATATCTCTAACTGTTAACAGAAAACCACAGTTAAAACTGTCATTATTATCGGTCACTCTGGAGTTGACCCCAAATGTGTGACTTATATTTCCGGTAAGTATCTGCCAGAACATAAGTACAGGCACTGCATTAAGGTATCTATTGACATGTCCTAAATGACTAGTTATGGCCAGGGGGTCCCGTTGCTACTACAAGATACAGATTGGCAATCAACTTGACCCACCTGGGTGACCATTTTCAAGATTAACCTCTTGATGGAAATTCTGACTGACTAATTCTGGCACTAATTTACCGTCTGTTTTATTAGACCAGCTCTGTGGTATCAGACTGGATCTGTAAATAACCTGAAAGAATCCAGATTTTTGCTTTCTTACCTGTCAACATGACATTATCTTGGCCAGGACTTTTTCTCAGCCATGAGATACAATAAAAATAAACAGATTAAGGGATAAAAAAACCAGAAAATGTGTGAAAATATTTCAGGAGTTGCCAGTCTGATCTGTGCCGTGCCACAGAAATCTCAACAAGTTATCGTGGCTTCTGGTTTGCCTCTAGCCTGGCCGAAGTGAGCTGGTGCCCAGTGGAGCCTACCCTCAAGGGCATGCTGCCTATCACCCATGTGCTGCCTGAAGGCTTGTAGGGCCACGGCCCATTAGCCTGTGATATCCTCACTTACAAACAGCTGAACTGTGTCAGGACGGAAAATGAGTAACTTCCGGACAAATTCATGGAAGGCTCTGCTGCACAGCTTCCCAAATGTCTCCACCTATGCATTCCCCATTTGAATGAGCATTGCTGTTCCGCCAGAGACACCTACTGCCTCACCAGAGTTCCCTATCTCTCTGTTTCACTGTCTGATCTCATTCTTTCAGGTTATCTCTGCTTTGCTTTAAGCTGATGCCACCCACTCTTATTGTCGACATCTGCTGCCGTCCTGTCTGCGGGCTGCTGCGGCCGTCCTGTTGTGCTTCTTCCACAGCTGACGGTCCCAGCCCCTCACGTGGGGGTCCAGGAAGCAGAAAGCAAAACAAACAGGCCAACATCAAAGCAGCCCTCGGCAGTCTGCCCCCACCCCCAACTTCCCCTTCTCATCTGCTGACAATGAAAGAAGCTTCCTTCAAGGAAAGCAAGAGCTTCTGAGCTTTACCCCCCACCATGGCTGAGTAGCTGCACTCTCTGAGCTCTTATTTTGTCTTCCTTCCTTTCCTCTCAAGGAAAACTGAAGGACTAGGAAGGCTGGAGACATCTTGTTGGGAAAGCAGGGCCAAGCCAAGGACAACCATAGGACACTCTTTCAAAAAAATATGGCACTAAAAATTGCTGCTCAGATGCTAATTGTGACAATGCACCAAAAATGCAGCCTTATGAAAGGTGACTTCCTGGCAGGACAACAGCTTTAAGAGGCCCCTGCCTCAGCTCGTGGCCTGGCCTGGGTGAGAGCTAGGAAACATGTTCTGCCTTAGGCTAGGGAATTCAACACACTCAGGAACATTTCCAGACACTGTGGCAAACCAACACAGAGTATCCTACAGCTCGTGTTGAAGCTCATAAACTTTCCAGGATCCAAAGCCCCCTTGGAGGCAAGAAAGTGGCATGCTGGAAATGGCCCCTCAAATGCTCACATTCCTGAAATGTGTGTGGGGATATTTCTGAGCACCACTAGTCTTCCCAGGCCACAGCTGTGGTAGGGATTGTTTTAACAATCTAACTGTCCATGTAAACTGACTGGGAGCATTTCACAGCTTGTTTCATTTATTAATGCAGAGGTGGCAAATGCTTCTAGACCCCAGGTCTCTTGCTGGCCTTGCTTGGTATCCACCCAGGAACAGACTACATAAAGCATCCAGTCACAGCAGATGTTCTCGTATTTGCTAATTGCTTTTTGATAGAGTAGCCTTTTTTCATGTAAGACTATTATGTGTAATCATAGTGTTGTATGAGTACATGTGCAGATACAAAGGAATTTGGACTCTAATTTCCCTGCCTCTAGGACTAGTCCTTCTGGCTGAGAGATTGTTCCACCTGAAGAAGAGAAGGCTCCAGAGAGATCTTATAGCAGCATTCCAGTGTCTAGAGGGCGCCTGCAAGGAAGCTGTAAAGTGACTTTTTACAAGGGCATATAGTGATAGCATATGAGATAATGGCTTTAAACTAAGAGGGTAGGTTTAGATTAGGTATTGGGAAGAAATTCTTTACTATGAGGGAGGTGAGGCACTTGATCAGGTTACCCAGAGTGACTGTGGATGTCCCATCCCTGGCAGTGTTCAAGGCTAGGTTGGATGGGACTTTGAACAACCTGGTCTAGTGAAATGTGTCCTTGTCCATGGCAGGGGGGTTGTAATCAGATCATCTTTAAGGTCCCTTCCAACCCAAACCATTCTATGATTCTCTGATTCTCCAGTTCTCCAGATTAAGTGGGAATGGTGGGAATTTCACTGTAAGGAAAGGAAATAATTTTCAATGCAATAGAAATGGTCAAGAGAGAAGAAAGCAATAGAATATAACAGGTAAAACCCTTGTGTCCTCCTTCCTGCTGCCTGTATAATTTCTGCATTTTGCCTTAAGCAGCTGCTACTGTAAACACTGAGCTATTATGTAAAACAGAACAGCCTGACTACACCACACCACACTTTACAGGAAAAGGTGCAAAATGTGGCTGGGACTCTCAAGAGTGGAGAGGCATTCCTATGCAGCTTTCAGAATGCTCCTGCTTATTGGGATTGCAATATATTCTCTCTTAAGTGTCTTCTGGGCATGTGCCTGCCTACTTTGGATGGTAAACTAAATGCTGTCTGTTTTGAACCCACTGGGCATCATTGGAGTTTGTGTAAATTCTGTAGGAAAACAGGTTCAGGTTTAATTTTCATTTCGTTGCTTTAGTCCTTATTAAGTGCTCAGTCATAAAGCTTTACAACCAAGTAGATCCTCTGTGGATCTAGCCTGCAACAGAGAAGATGAAATGCTGATCTTGTTTAATATTGGAATAGCACCAATTTCTTTTCATTTAATGAGATTTTCATCTGGCCCCCTGTCTTTTCATGGCCCTAGCTTACTGCATATTGCAAATTTCACTCATTAGGCTTAAATAAACATCAACTTAGTAAACTATTTCTACTTTAAAAGAATAGCACTGATTTGCAAACCAGCTCATGGCTTTAATCTCCATGTACTTGGCACCTCACCAAACCTGAAAGTCTATAGTAAAGTAAATGTAAAGAAAGAAAAACAAAATTTCAAGAGCAACAAAATGAGAGGTCCTATAAAAGAGCTCCTAAAGAATAGCCTATGTTTTACTGGCAGCTTTTCTCTCCCAAATAAATAAATAAATGAATAAACCCACTCCTTCATTTTGCTAAGATTATATGACACACATGACTTAAGGTAGAGTTTCTGGGATAGCAAGCAAAAAGTTTGGCTGTTGCTCCTTGGAACGGAAAAATGCAATAATGTATAGTGATAACCTCAGAGATAAAAAGAGAGAGGACTTTTCTCTCCTTAGTTCTCCACTGTGAATCCTTTCAGAAATCAGCCTCAGCCAGTGGTATAGCAAACACCACTTCAGATTTTCAAAGCTCTAAGTGTTAATTTCAGACCTATACTAATTTCACTGATATCTTCAGCTGGTGATAATTCTTACAGATAGGTTGGAATCTCACAGAGAAACCCAAGACAAAGCACGACCAACCCATTTCAGAGTGACTGAAGGCTGAGTATATCAGACAAAACAGTAACTTGGGTTTGGACTTTCTATCCCATAGGCTATACTTCACCCCCAAGGCTAATACCCATAGGCGAAGGTTACTTTCTAGCCTCCTCATTTTTTATTTGACCTTACTAAAAGCTTACTAAAAGTGTTGGTTTAATCCCATTGCAGAAGGAGCAAAATCAGTGTCTCAAAAAATCAATCAATGTTTCTTTTTGAAATAGGGTCCTTGTTCAAGGGCAGCCTCCAGGAATCGGCTTCCGAATGTGATACAAACTTATTCAGTCAGTGTATGCCAACAAGAGTTATGGCTAGAGGTAAGGCTAGAAGTCAGGCAAAATGAGATTTCCCTACAAATTTCCATTTAGTCTGCTGAGAATCAGTATTGTTCCTCCTCACATTTTTAGGTCCTTCTGACACTGGTCCATTCGAAAAAAACAAGTCCCAAATTGTGTACTTCTGGTAGGGAAGAGGAGACATAGGTCATACAGTCATCAGAGGGTCTCTTTAGGATGCATGTTAGTATTTTATCTTGCAATAATTCAGTGGAAAAGCTAAAAAACTGAAATACAAATGGACAGAAAAGGTCAGCTGGAGCCACATGGTGGACCACAGCCCAAATATATTTTTTCTCCATAGTGTTTTAATTCTCTAAATGAGCAGAGGTAGCTGGGCTTAGCCTAACAATAAATAAGCCCATTCTGCCATCTACTGGCTCTTTGATATCAAAGTGGTGAAAATCTGGTTAATTATAAATGTGATAAAAATGAAGCAGAATATGTCTCTAAATAGTCACAAATTACATAAGAATCATCAGTAAAAAGAAAACAAGCTACCCAGCATAGTTCTTAGTGTGTCAACATGTTTTGTTTTGCTATATTATTAACAAAATGAAAATTCAATCTTATTTATTTCAGGTGTCACATGACATTTTAATTTAAGGTAAACTTGGGAAAAGAAATCAATTTGGTTGTGTTAAAATATTTAGGTCTGAAAAAAAGGGTTGTGGGTTTTTTTCCTCTCTTACAATTTTATGGTCCAACTACCAAACTTCTAACCCCTTTAATAATAAAACTCTCTCCTCTCAATATTCCCTAGATTTTATCCCTGAGTTCTTGTAATTTCTGATCTATTTTTCAGGCTATAAGTTGCACTGTATTTTCTTTAACAGAAGTTTCTCTGCAAAACATGATAACACATTCTTAGCTTGTTATCATGGACAATGATGCTCTTACTTTTAAATAAAGATTAACTTTTCTATATTATTTTATTTTTCTGGGGTTTTATACAAGATGAATGTAGGTCAATGCAAGAGTCAGACAGGGTCACTGATCTAATGTGGAACAGTTCTAGCTACCCCTGCCCTCAAAGCCACTTTGCAGTCTTGTTTCCTCTGCAGAAAAGGCCTGGAAGAGTTTGGGAGATTTTTGACAGTGTGTGGTAGAATTTTTGCTGATGCAAACCAGCAAAGATGGCTTGGGTCCATGGTAATTCTCTTCTGACAGACACACAAAACTTGTGAGTTGAAGGTCTGAGGTTTAATCTAATATTTACTGGTGAATGCTTACTGAAATCAAATCCTTGATATACTGTAATAATTTGTTTTAAGATGCTAAACATAAAGTTCCAAAAACTGTAGGTATCAGTTCTGGATTAAAGATTGAATTGTGTCAGCTCTTTTAACAGCAGAGACCCTCTGATGCCTGTATAACCTATGTCCCTTCTTCCCTATGAGAAATACATGGGACCACCCATCTTTCTGGCAGCTATTTTAGTGCAGAGCCTGTGTAAGCACAACTTACTGTCCATACAAGAGTAGTGAGCAGGAGATTTAGTAGGACTAACTTACACGGGGTGGAATCCTGAGTACCAAGCTTTTGTCAGATCAGCAGAGACTGTGTTCTGGATGCAACAACAGTCATTTCCCCATAATGGGGGAGCTACAGGGGTGCTTTCTGAAAGAAACTGCTAGAAGCTTCTCCAAACTGTTCTTGATGCTGGCCAGGGCTGAGCCTGTCACAGTGACAGTGATAACATCTCTGGGACAACATAGTTAAGAAGCTGGGGATGGAGGGAAGACCCCTACACAAGAGCAATTGAAGATAGAGAAGGAGGGAGTGAGAATATGAGGTAGAAAAAACTCTGCAGACACCCAGGTCAAGGAAGGAGGGGGAGAAGGTGCTCCAGGTGCTAGACCAGCGTTTGCCTTACAGCCCATGTTGTAGACTGGGGTGGGGCAGCTGTGCCCCTGGCACCCATGGAGGTTCACAGAGGGACACCTCCACCTACAGCCCCTGGAGGATTTCATGCCAGAGCACGTGGATGCCCGAAGGAGTCTGTGACCCTGTGGAAGCCTGTGTTGGAGCAGGACTTCTGGCAAGATTTGTGACCCTAAGGGCAATCCACACTGGAGCAGTTTGTTAGGACCTACAGCTCATGGAGAAGTTCATGGTGGACTGTCTGCCATGGGAGGGGCCTCACGCTGGAGCAGGGGAAGAGTTTCCTGAGTCCTTCTCCTGATAAGGAAGGAGTGGCAGAGACAACCTACTATGAAGGGACCACACCCCCCATTTCCCACTCCCTTGTGCTGTAGGGAGGACAAAGTAGAGAAAATTTGGAGTGGAGTTGAGCCTGGGATGAAGGGAAGGATGGGGGAAAGGTGCTTCTAAGATCTGATTTCATTTCCCATTATTGTACTTGGATTTGATGTGTCGAAAAATAATTTTTTTCTCGAGTCTGTTTTGCCCATGAAGGTAACTGGTGAGTGATCTCTCCTTGTCCTTACCTTGGTCTGTGTTAGAGGGGCTTTGGTGGCCACCTGGTATCTTATGCGGGTCAGCCCTCCACAGTGGAGAAAAACCTGAATAGAGAGGAAAGAAATGGATTCCTCAGTATCCTGAAGCTGCATGCAGTGCAATGCTACACTAGACTGGGACTACAGGCAAAGGTCCCTCCTCACGTATCCCTGGTACGCTGAAGGTCCTGGAGGACTTAAAACAGATTGTTCTGGGACTTGTCACACATGATCTAACAAACACTTGGCCCTCAGAGGATGCAGTCTGAAAGGCTTCCTTTTATCATGTATCTCATGTCTTCCCTCAACAGGGACCTCAGCACAGAATTCAACCACAGGAAAACAAACATGAACATTCACCATAAAAAAAAGTGAAGAGAAATTGCATGCATGTGTGGGGAAAAAAACCTTTAAAGAATTCCAGAAAAATCGAAAGCTGAAATGTAAGGCCCCAAATTCCATTCTGTTGAAGCTGGATTTACAATTTCTTTCTTAATCCCTAAAACAACACTAACCTCGGTGGTTGAGGATTATTCTACTCAAATACAGACATCAATCACACAATTCAGGCTGAAATTTGCCAGGGGAAAAAAACCCCTCCATTTCATCAAATCTGCATGTGATGTGAATGCCCTCTGCAAGGGAAGGATTGAACCTCTTTTTTCCTCCTGTTGGCTAAAATACACTGGACAGTGTCTGCCCGCCATCACTATAATACCCACAAGCAGACCTTGATATGACCTCCTGGAGCACCTTATCATATAAATAGCCTTGAATGTGTCATTCTAACTTTACAGTCTTATGAATTAAACAAATTGGGATAAGATAGTTTCAGGACAATTGGCCTGTTTCAGCTTATTTTATTTTATTTTACTTTATTATCAGGTCCTCAGCACAAAACTTCAATATACTGTCATTTTCCTCTCCTCTGAATAACATTCGTCTCAAAGAGAAAACATGAAATTATAAAAATTAGCAGTGAAAAAACCAAGCTTGTATCAACTCAGGCCAGTGGAGAGGGTTACTCTGACAGTAATATTCATATTCTCATCACACGCATAATAGAGGTGTAAAGTGGCATCTATTTAGCCTGCTTCATTAGTACAAGGAAAGTCAAGACCTTTCCAATATGCTGAGTGCCGAGTGCCTTCACCCAGCACTGTCAGCTCCTGGGGGGATCCAGGCAACCTGCAGATGGAGCTGGATCAACTGGTGTTTTCAACTGTGAGCCTAGACAACGGGAGGAGATCAAAGAGGAGACTAGAGCAAGGGGACAGAGAGACTGCAACCATTTGCAATAGCTGGTTTGGGAGTAGGCTGTGCTGCTTCAATCAGTCTCCAGCAAAGCCTTCTGGAATGGAGTAGAGAGTGGCAGCACTACACTACGTCTGTCATCTGTGTTACTTTTATGTGTCATGTGTGATTTTGAGGAAGGCTAAAATGCAAACCAGGACATTGGGCTTGATATACGATACATTAACACAAGAATTTCTCCTATGATGTGATTTGTACAATTCTAAAACAGCCTTGGGAATAGTGCAAAAGGCAAGCAGGGTAATTTAATCTGAAGAGAACATGACAAGCAATGAGCGTGCACTAAGATTATAGAAAACGGTTAACCATAAAATCAGCCAAAAGAGAAAACTTCCTTTTTAATTACAGACTTGCACATAACGGTGAACACACACTGCTACACTGATTTTTGAAACCATTTCAAACTTGCTAACCAAAATTTTAACTTTAACTTTACAGGAAGTGAATTTATTTCCTTTTTCAAATTGATTCCTTGTGAAATGTGAGTACAGGCAGCTCTAGAAAACACAATGTATATTTTTCAGTATCAATATTGATAAACAAGACAGCCAGAGTCCTTTCTATAGCTAAATTTGATTGTCTCCATGCTGCTAAATACTTTTAGTCTCTCTCCAAACAAGGCTGGATGCATGAAAATGGCTATTGGAAATGGTCCATAGCCCATACCCACCACCAGCTCTCTGGGAATTGCTTCTCACTGTGACTCAGAGCCAAGACAGAGATTTTTCTGGTAGTTCAAGTACTGATAAACAAATTAGCCAAGAAGCTCCCTGACACTGTCTGATTAACTACAAGAGGCTGCGTCCTCAGAATTCCCAAATCCACAATCAGTTCTACTATTCTGAAACTTTTTGAAGTTACCACTGTCAGGTAAAAGATTAGTAATCTCAGGAGTATGGGCTTATTTTCCACCAGTCTCCTATGTTCAGATTGGATAGAGGTAGATGCATCTCCTCATGGTTGTTATCCTCTGTTCTTCTTCCAGGTCACAGGAAGTGAAGGCAGCAACCAGCCGCACTTCAGGAATCTCCCTTTTGTCACAGCATGTCCCTGTCTTTTAAACACTACGCTGCTCAGTCAGTGATGTTGCTCCCACAAGACTGTTTCTCACAGAAAGAATACTCATCTTCATCACAAGCTTGAATGAAAATGGGCAATGCCTATATAATCACATGAACCAGAGAAAACTGAGTGCAGAAGTCTTCTCAAGTATTAACCAATGAGCATGAACAAGAAGCATCCCTGCTCTTAGAAATAAGATTCATTATGTAGTCACAATGGAATTATGAGACATTTCCTGTGATTAGTATCTTTGTGTATAAAGAGCAGTAGCATTCCAGCCAAAGTGTCCATGTGAGTGGATCTGATGCCTAGGCTTATTTTCAGTCACCTCAAGGAACTGGCTTGCAAAAGCTACATGGCACACAAACTATCAATAGGGACATGAATGGCTTGCTGACTGTGGGACTGGCTGGGGCAGATGGCTCAGCAGAGACCTCACGAAAATGAGATTGCATGATGAGTCAGTGTTATCTACTTCAAAGACATATCTGGAGAAGGATCCAAAACTTCAAGGGCTCCTAGAAGAGAATCCAAACTTCTCAATTCACAATCTAATAACCACAGGCTGATGCCATATATTCTTGAAAAAGTCCTACTGGATCAGAAATTATTGGTATCAGATATACCGAGCTACTTCTTTTTAAAATTTGAACTGAAATAAAAGGATAAAGAGAGGAAGAAAAACAATAAAGAA
The DNA here is from genome assembly GCA_013389985.1 of Dryoscopus gambensis. Classification (NCBI taxonomy): domain Eukaryota; kingdom Metazoa; phylum Chordata; class Aves; order Passeriformes; family Malaconotidae; genus Dryoscopus; species Dryoscopus gambensis. The sequence continues at coordinate 460 of WEIT01015647.1, read as the reverse complement.
AAAAAATTCACTGAATACTTTTAACTGCAGGGGAGGTTTAGTCTCAGTTTGAGGACATGGTTTCATTTAGCTTTAAAGAATTTTTAGCCAAATCTAATGAGAAGAGAATTCATATTGTTGGCATTTGCACAGAAATCTTGTAGTATTTCTCCATCAGACAATTGTTTTCTCAACTTTTTAGTATGCACTGTTATCAAAACAAGCTGGGGAACATTTCAGAGCTACTGCACCTGTGTACTGAACATAAGGAAACATCTGTAGCAGTATACAGAGTGATGGGTGCTGTAACACAAGCCCTTTGAAAACCCGCAGTACTTTCTTTCACTGCTATGAAATGCCTAAAATAGGAATCCTCTGACTCTGACCAGCTTGCAGAATGAAGCAAGGTTTTGGGGTTACTAAAGAGATAAAAAGCTGTTGCTCAACTGAATCCCCTCATTACATTTTAACCAGGAACAAT